>PVJH01040926.1:0-15261 GCA_004026705.1 Nesogale talazaci
AAAGCGATTAAGACTGGCCCATGGAGAGGTTCTCCTCTGCGTTGTAGGGTCACTTTGAATCTGACTCTTCTCAACAGGGCAGAAACACAACAAACCAGCCCCGGGCCTTCCCTCACAGACAGGCCAAATGGAATTTGTAGGGGAACCTTTGCGGCTCTAGCTGTCCTTCACTGGCAGGTGGAGTGAATCCAAGAGAGTTTGAGAGGACACAACACCCTGCCACATGCATGAGCTCCCAAGTCTGTGAGTCCCAGGATCAAGCTAACCACCCTGACCACTGCTTTCCTTTCCGGACTTGTCACATACTTCCCTTACCTCATTCTTCACACTGCTCAGTCCCGGCTGCCTCTGTCCTGCTCAGGTCATGAAACCAGCACCAGATTATCAAAGGGACTCTTCTTCTACCTCCAGGAAATCACTCTCTTGGCGACTGCTCTTTGACCATCTTCTCAGGGCCAGCGAGATAGAAAACTTCAATCTTTGAATCCTAGAACTTCACAAATAGCGCACACTAGGGAAGAATGTCATTTTATCACTAGGTTCTCTATGACATCTAGAGCATCCAACAAGTTTCCTTCAGAGAGAAGTGAGAAACTTGACTTCTGTACCCTTCCCAGGGTAAGAGTCTTTGCAATTCTGACTATCCAGTATTTATCAAGTTAAATGATAAGGTAACCCTGTTCTGAGGAGCCTTGGTGTTGGAGTGTGTTCCACACTGGGCCACTAATCGCAAAGTCAGCAGCTCGAATCCACCAGCTCTTCCATGAACGAAAGATGAGGAAGCAGTCTGCTCCACTGAAGATTGACAGCCCTGAAACCCTAGGGAGCAGTCCCTCGGTCCTGTGGGCCGCTTATGAGTCAGAATTCACTCATTGGCCTTGCGTTTTTTTTGTTGTTGCTCTGTTTTTGTTTTTAATTCTGTCAACACAGTGATCAGCACATAGTCAGCCTTCAGTACAACGAGATGAGAAGACCAATGAGAAGGCAGCATGTCAGAAGGAAGGACATTTCATCTGTTCACCTTTCATATGGGATACTTTCTGGAAATTCCCGAGGCTCAGTCATTTACAGAGTCTATCCATAGACCTTCCTATGATGATGGATCTTTTCTACATCTATGCAACACAACATGGGAAGCACTCTGTGACTGGTAGGCACTTGAGGAAATGAATTTCTAATTAATTTACTTTGAAAGACACATAGATAGAGTCTCTTCGTTGGGATAGTAAAGTGATCATCACAGATGTCCTGTCCTTAGTCTTTTGTGATGAAACCTTTGAAGTAGAGGAAGAGGAAGAATCCCAGAATAGGTGGGCATTGTTTCATCCATCATGAAACTACATGAACTGGGTTTTTAAGAAGCTTCCTTATTGTTATTGGTGTAATTAATGCACATGGAGGTTGACTAAGGGTGGCGCTCCAAGTGCCCCAGAGATGTCTCAGCAGAAAGGTTTGGCGATCAGCTGTCCGAAACCCCTGTGAAACATAGCAGCCCTCTGAACCCAGAGGGCTGCGGGCGGCTCCAGGAGTCAAAAATGATAACATCCAGTTTGCTTTGTGTTTGTGTTTTGTTTTTGTGGGCATCACTGCTTCTGGTGGTCGTGGGCGCTACCCAGTGCCGCCTCTGAGAGCGGCCGCTGGATTTGGACCATCAAGCCTGCAGGCCGCAGTCCCACACTCAACCACTTACGCCACTGGGGCTCCGCCCCTTGGTTTGTGTTTTACAACACAGTCACTCTTCTAAAAAACGCAAGTGCAAAACAAAAACAAAATTAAAAAAAGCGCAAGTGCAAAAATCCACCCAAACACTCCAGGCAGGGGTCAGGGCTGCAGCCACTGGGTGAGAAGCATGCAAAGCCTCCTGCTTTTACCTGTGCCCCAGAGAGGACTTAACACTGTCCTTCTGGCTCTGCAAAGAGCAGTTGGTGGGGTGATGAGGATGGGGACCTGTTTGTGCTCCTGTAAAACAAGGAAAGGCAGAGAAGAAATCTTCAAAGCTACAATTGGGAACATTTACCTTATGCAGATAGTACTTAAGTAAAGGGAAGAAAATCCATCCCACCCTCCTCACAGTTTTCAAAGCGTGTTCTTGTCAAAGTTCCTTCAGACTCCCCAGATCTTCCCCGGTAGCCTTTGAAGTAGGGAGAGAGCGGGTCCTATTATCCTCGCTGCTCTGTAAGACACACGTTTCAATGTTCTCCAATCCAGCCTTTTCAGATATGTATTGATGAAAGCCAGTGCTTACATATACAGCAGACGTAAACAACTATCCTATGGGATAAGGGTATTTTGTATTGTTGTAAGAAATGCAGATGTCAGACCACGAGTCCGTGATTGTCAATGTCCACGGTGATGTCATATTTTGTCGTGCGCTATGGTTGAATTGTCTCAAAGAAGGTGGTACCCTTATCCTGGCTGCTTCCTAATATTTTCTTGAAATCTCATGGCCATTTCTAAGTCACGAATGCCTGCTCTGCATAGCCTCCAACGGTTAGTAACTCCTTTTCTCTGGATCTCCATTAGCAGTATCGTCAGGAGCATCAGACCAAAAATGGTAGCAGCCATCCCCTTCTCATTGTGGGATGGAAAAAAAAGTCCCTGTGTTCAGATGAGTCTCAAATTCTTTTTCTCTCTCAAAGGAAGAGCACGTTGGCAATAAAGGTAAAGTGAAAAGCCACATTCCCTGTGACGAAGAACAGAGCCCACAGGTAAATGATTTCCTGGACCACGAGCTAATGCTGCCTGTCTGTCTGTCCTCAGGTCATCGACCTGTACTGGGGAGTTGATGAAGATGAGTGGGGCAGCCCTGAGCTCCAGAAGACCCGCATGAAGCTGCTGGAAGATTGTTTGAAAACTTCTGCAGGTCCATGTTTTGTTGTGGGTATAAAAAACTAATGCTTTACATTAAATCGTAGATGTGTGTGAGACATTCTGCTGCTCTGCATCCTTTTGTCTGTTCCCCCACCCCACCTCCACCCCGGAGAAGGAAACCACTTTCCATACCTTTTCTAAGTTGATTTCCAGTCATCTCCTTGCCCTCAATGTGTGAGAAGGAAAGCATCTTCAGTTTTCCATGAGAAGTGCTGCGAATTAATGGTGAATAATTTGAAATGTGGTCATCTGGAAAGGACGAATTCGGTTTAACAAGTCTTCCAACACCTGTGATCTGCAGTAAGGCCTACTATGTCAGCCCAAAGGACTTACCCTCTTTGCCCTTGACCCATGTCATTTTCATCTTCCTATAATGTCTCTGTTTCTCCTTAGAATGTTTGGAATTTTATTTTAACACTGTAGCAGAGACATTGTTGTTGTCTACAAACAATATATGTCAAGCCAGCCAATAGCAAGGGGAGGGGGAGTTGTTTCTGTGAAAATTTCCAGCTAGGTGTTCAATATCAGCAACAAATGAACAGATTTTTCGAGTGGAACACTATTATTAGTTCATGATTATTTCTAAAGACTACCTACTCCTCTGTGTAAGCACAGTGCCAGTGTAATAAGTAGGTCACTCTACGGCAGGTGATTATGGAAAATCACTGCCTTAGCTACACTTAAAAAGAAAAGAGCCTTGTATTGAAATCAAACCGATCCTACCTATGGATAGGGAAATTAAAGCATGATGCTCTATGTCTGAAAGATGAATGTTGATATGAATTGTTAGTGTTATGAAGGATACAGCATACTACAGAGCTTTAAAGAATAATGAGTCTGTGAAACGTCTAAAATGAGTAGGCTTGGAGAACATTATGCTGAGTGACCTGAGACAATCACAAAAGGACAAGAAATGTATGGCCTCATTTTTTTTTTTATAAAATCAAGACTAGGCAGGCACACAGGGGAGGGGGAGGTGGTTTTGACGGTGATTAATTCTTGGAAACTCATAGGGGAAGTTTTACCTTGTCCTCTAGGGTTGTTGTATGCCAGCATCAACTCAAGGGCAGTGAATTATGAATGGGAAAAGGAAGGAGGGGAAGTCACTTTTTAGACAGTAGATGCTTGTCCGTTTGAGTAATAAGAAAGGCAATATCCAACTGGGTAAATTCTACATGACATAACCAAAGTACACTAAGAAGTATGCAAAAATAGAGGCACTTTTGTTCAATGCTATGACATATAATGATGTAACAACAGTAGCTACAGTTTTTAAAAATGTGCATAGTTACATAGATAGGTTCTGTGTTTGACCAGGTTGTCTAGAGAAACAAATTCAGAGACACTCCTATATGTATAAGAAAGAACTTCTTATCAAAGAGCAATTGTATATTAAGAAAACAGCCTTATCCAGATCAAGTCGGTAAGTCTGGTTTTAGCCCATAAGTCCTATTCTAGTCCATAAGTCCTTCTTCAGACTCGTGCGACACATGCAATGATGAAAAATGCAGGAAGATCAGAGGTCACTAGGTGCCAAGTCTTATGGACCCAGTGGCAGTAGAAGCACCTTCAGGGCTCTCAGAGCTATCACGGGGTTGCACCTGGCTTGTCAACAGCACGATGAAAGCAGAGAGAGTGCGTGTGGCTTCCCTCCAGGAAAAAAAGAGAGAGGCCAGCCTCAGAAAAGAGAGTCGTTTATGTCGGTCACCCTCCAATCAAGCTGCAATCGGATTTGCACGTGTCCACATGTGCAGAACTCTGTCCACCTATTCCTATGAGGGCAATATTGGCACACAAAAAAATCTATCTTTCACAGGTGTGCATATATGTGTATGGAAGGCATATGTGAGTGTGTGCAAACTCCTTTAAGTAGATCACTGAATTGTATGAAGTGTTAATGATGTGTCAGTAAAAATGTTTTGGGTTTTTTTCTCTTTTTCCCATACTTTTATTGAGGAAAAATGTTTTCTTTAAAACAACAGAATAGTGAAATATGGGTGAGAGAGAGTCAGGTGGATATGAAAGGTCAAGAGCAAAAGAGTGGAAATGTCACTGGCATGTGGAAAGGGCAGCAAGCAGGCTGGGGTGCTTAGCTCCAGAGATGCAGATAGTAGGGATCATAGATTATGGGTCTTGGTGACCTTGAAGTTAACTACAGCATTTTTACTTTTCATTTCAGAGAACATATGTCCAGCCAAATGTAATGATTTCAACAAGTTCCACATATACAATTCAATGGAATTGATTACGTGCTCAAGTAGCACTCCCCTGCTAAATATCTGTTTCCAGAATTTTCCTCCACCATCATTTTATTCAAGTTTTGATGTTTATTTCATAGATGTTTCTATCATTTTTGTAGCTGTACTTTTTAAACAGTTTGGTTGTTGTTGTTGGGTGCTGTTGAGTCTGTTCAAACTAACAGTGAGCTTCTCTACATCAGAACGAAACACCGCCTGAGCCACCCGCACAAGGCACAATGCACAATAAAGTTTTATCGACATATAATGCACGTATCCTATGACTCACTGTCTAACGTGTGCATTCATCACCCCGCTAGACTCTAGTTCATTTTCTTCATTCTGGTATGCATTATTATCCGCTCCCGTCCCCCCACCTCCTTTGTCATAAAGCAATCTAGTTCCTGTCTTTGTAGATTGACTTATTCTGAGTTTTATATAAAGACAGCCAAGGAAAAAAGGAAAGAATAGCAATTACAACAGAATAAAGCACAGGAAAATCCTAATCCAAAAGAAAACAAATGGAATAAAAACTAGAACAAGTTGCAAATAGGTTAAAATGAAAAACAAATGGTAACATGTTAAATTTTGCACAAAGTATATCTGCTGTGATTGACATAGCTGAGCACTCTGTCTAGGGGCTAGACTCTTTATATCCTTGGCCAATGGATGTAGGAAATTAAATGGAGACTTCTGTCACCACCATTACTTTAAACTAAGTTTTTCATCCAACCTTTTGCATTATGCCACTGTCCATTTGATCCACATAGATAATTCTTTAAGAGAGCAAATTGGTCAAAGCTGACATGCTTTACTTTTAATGATAGGTACTTGGGGTGCAAAGACATCTTCAGGATGGTTTGGGTTTCAGGTTTAAAGAGTATCTCAAGATAATAGCTTCAGGACTTAATCACTTTTAATGGCTCCAGAAAATGTGGATTCCATTGAGAAATTGAAGTTCTGTCCCAGATTTTGACACTATAAACAGTTAACTTCCACTGTGAAGGACGTGAGTAGCCATAGAAGTGCTGTGCTGTGAGGACAGAAGTGATCATTGAAAGAGGACTACCTTGACTGCTCTGCTGATCATGTGTTAAACATTCTGCTACTAAATGAAAGGTCAGATGCTGGAACCCATCAATGGCTTTATGAAAGAAAAAAATTGACTAGAGATCTATTCCCATAGAGTGCAAAAATGGAACTGTGTTAGGCAGGGTTCTCTAGAGAAATAAAACCAGGAAAATTATTATTTTATATACCATATAAAATATATGTCATATATATGGGTTTATACAGTGAGGGGGAATATAACAACTAATTAGTCCACACAGTTCTACAGAGGGCTCAGTTCAACTCACTTCTGTGGAACAGTTAATATGCTAAAGTCTTTCAACATACAAGGGCTGATTAAGGAAGAAGACTGTAGAGCCCTCCCTTGGGCAAGGCAAGCGGAGTTGCGCACCGGCAGCAAACAGCAGGGTGGGTCACCAACAGTGATTAGTTTGAGAGCCTAGTGAAACAGACCTGCATGGAATATTGAATGTAAGCAATTCAAGGTAGCAGGATCCACCAGACTCAAGCTCAAAAGTTATATATATATATATATATATATCTGCAGTGTGGTGAGACAGATCTCGAAGAAATCTCAAGCTCTAGAAACAGGATCCACAGTTTGACTTGGCCCTCAGGTAGTGTAGCTCACAGCTTGAGGCAGGGAGCTGACTAAAGCAGCAGCACACTGGTCTGATAACCAGAGAGAAAGAGAGAGGTGGAAAAGTCTTGAATATCCATTTATCTCTTTGCCCTCCATTAAAACTGCAACCTGATTAATCCCATATATTCCCATTTGCCAAGTTGGCCCCATAAACCTACCTATCACAGGAACCCTATGTGCACTTCTGATCTGTCATATGGTACGGGTAGGAGTTGAATTAACTCAATGGCAGGTTACCACATTTTAGGGTCAGTTAGGAAGCTATTGTAATCATCCAAACAAAATTGCAGGGTTTAGGGGACTAAGGAAACAGTTAAAAACCAGTGTTTGGGGGCAAAAAAGTATTCTGATGGCTGAAAATAACTCAAAATGCCTGAAAACCCTGGTAAATATCGCTAAGAACAAGTCGAATTTAGACACTTTCCTTGTGTCTTCAAGACAATAGAACTGGGACCATTGGTTCTAAGTGACAAGGAGGGATAGTTGATCTCCTTGTAAAGGACAGTCTAAGGTTTGGTTTTTTTTTCAAGTTTTGTAGTCATATAAACCTTCATAGCCAAGGTGGGGAATATCTAGTGGGTCAATTAAGGCCTACTAAAGGCCCTCTATAAGAAAATGTTGGGCACAATCATCAACATTCTCACAAAGAGAATCATTTCTAGCCATCACATTAAGGGTGAGTTAATGAAATGATTGACACAATATAGTAGGCTAATTTTTAAGTTGATAATTTTGTATGACCCACCAATAAGGTTAGAAATATCCAGATAGCCCTTGACAGAAGAAAATGTTTCCCCACCCATGCTTTATAGCTTTTTCACATTAAGGGAGCGACTTGAATATTCTAAACCTTGATTTTCTGTTCTGTAAACTAGGCATGGTATTAATAATACCTCCCTCATGGGATTATTCCAAGGATCAAAAGAAATTCCCAGGGCTGAGCCCTGGTTGCGTAGTGGTTGTGCGCGGGACTGCGGCCCACTGGATTGGAGGTTCAAATCCAGCAGCAAGGCTGGGCCTCCTACTGCCACCACCAGAGGGCAGTGAGGCCCAAAAAACTAAAAAGAAAAAAAAGAAATTCCCCACAGATGAAGGTCCAACAGATGGTAACCCACTCTACGTGCTAATTGTGGTTAGTACTGTTATTATCAAAACCATTTAAAGATGAAATCATCTGCTCAAACCATGAGTGGATCACTAGCAAAGTTGTCACCCAGATTTACAACATAAACCACTCTGAAGGGTGCTGTATAAGAAATTTGAACACTGGAAAGCAGATTTAACCAAATCTCCTCATGCCTGAGAAGCCAGATGTAGGAGACACCAAGTGATGGCTATTCCCTGGTGTGGAAGTTACATAATCTCCTGCCAACTTTCAAAGGGATGGAGTTGAGCCTGTGAATCAGGTCATAGCCAATACTGCTTCTGTCTGTGTAGGCATTGCCTCCTGAGGATTCTGGGAACTCCTTTCCTTCTCCCTGGAGGTGGGACACATACTCTCCTGGGAGACATTACTGTTGACAAGCCACATGAAGGTACACCAATGTAGCCCTGGAGCTGGAGGAGCCACGTGGAGACCCATGTCAGTGCTGAGATGCTTCCACCACCTCTAGGCCCGAAAAACTTTCCACCCACTGACCTGCGATCTTCCTACATTCAGCATCATTGCATGCATGAGTCTGAAAAGGAATTTATAAACCGATATCCAATATATGGGCTAATATCAGACTCATGGACTTGAACTGGACTAGATTGGGATGCTTTCTCAATGAACAACTGATCTTTTATGTAAAGATCTTTCTTATATACATATGAATGTTTCTGGATTTGTTTCTCTAGACAACCCAGAATTACAGACCTGGAAATCTCAATTTCTTTGATCACTACTGCTCTATCCTGATGCAACTTTAAAAATTCAGTAGTAAGATAGATATATTCTCCCTTTTATAACCCTGGTCGAAGCCCAGTTTTCAAGTAGCAAAACTTAGTCGCGATTATTAATTCCAACAATTTTCTGGAAGGGGAAAGAATAATTTAAAGAGTGCAAGCATGTACAGGCTCCAAGGGCAATGTGGAGTGATAGTACATTGGTACTTTTATCAAGTATTAATAAATCCTTTAGTTCTCCTGCTTCCTGGTTACATGTTGAAACTCAGAATTACCAAGATTAGTCACCATAGGTAGATCCAGGATTACTGACCCCAGTGACAGGAACTCAAGCAAGACTCAGCTCACTGCTTATGGGGAAAAAGTATGTCTCTCCTGGCCTTTCCTCTTGTAGCTATGGTAACAACAGGTATGTACAGGTTGCTTCCAAGCTCCATGCGCCCTTGTGATATTTCTAGAAGTCATGGTGACCCCCGTGGGATGCAAAACTTGTTACTTCATCAGATGCTTTGCTAAAAGTCTGACATTTGAGTAAAAAAAACAAAAGCAAAAAATAATTTATCTGTATTTGAAGTCTTAAAAAATATCAGCCTGAATGTGAGACACAAATACGTTGAGAACCAAACAAAGCTTTCATCTCACATACTGGAGGACCTGAACCCTAACAGGAACATCGACTTTTTTAACTATTGTGTGTGCTTGGCTCTCCTCAGCTTCATTTCCTAAAAATTTTCATTTGGGGTGTAGCCCGAGGTCCTGTTGGCTATGTCGCTCTTCCTAGTCAGCTGTGTGGACACATGCTTTTGGTCACAAAGTGAACGGAGTAGTTGAATAAAAATGACCAGCTGTTTCCATTTTCTCTGGATTAAGCCAGGTGGAAAATGCATGATTTCTACTGAGAAAGAGCAGTATTTATATAGGACCTGTAGAAGGAAACCCCTACCCCTATCCCACCCCACTGCCCAAAAAGTGAAATAACCTAACTTTCCTTTTCACAATCTCTTAGGTCAAGTCACTTAGATTTTTTTAATTAGCTCATTCACCAATGGGTAAATATTGACTGTACAGTATAAACTCTGAATAGACTTCACAACTTTGTAAAGAGGGCCATCACCAGTAATGCATGTATGAGTTCTCTGTAACCTGTAGAAGGATACCAGCCTACTAGTTAAGTAACTTTGATTTAGGGAATGTTTTTTGCTTGTTTGTTTTTGAAAAATTTTTAATGTATTCCTACTGTACACTTATGTGATATCAAAAACAGTGTTTCCTTAATAATGTTGATAGTCTGAAGGCAGAAAGTCTGAAGGTTTCAATCAGTTAGATATTAAAGGGTTAAATTATTCTGAGCTTGTTCTTTCTTTTCTAAGGTAAAAAATTCCATAAAATATATTCTATATATAGTACTTTGCTAGATGGGAATTCGATTGGATTTATCACTTAAGATCTTTAGCTCCCCAAGAAGGGCTTTGGACCAGAGCTGCAGTTAAGAGGAAGACAGCTCACAGCAGAAGCCAGAGTCACCATCTACTGCACCCTTTCAGTGTAGAGAATTGCTCCAGCCTTTGAAGAGCAGAGCATGGAAAAGGTCGCAGAATCTTCCCTAGCAACCTGTCCTGCCTATAGTTTATAGTTTTCAAAAACACTTATGGGAAGGGAGAGGAATGTTATTGCTTAGAGAGAGCACGGTTCATGTAATACTGATTCTCACCCTCATCCTTCCCCATGGCATATGCTTATGGGTTGGGTGTTCTTGTGACCCCATTCCTCTCCTCCAAACCTTGAAGGATTGCTTATGGCATTGGACTATGGACCTGGGCTCTGTGTGGGAGCCGGCTGCTTGGCAAAAATTGATAAAAGGAGAGGACTCACAAAAGTTCCTCATGCTCTGCTGACTTGAAGAACAGGAGTTTGTAATTCCTGGTTATGGCATCAGAGGAGTGGTCACCGAGTGTGTGGCAGCTCTTGAGGAAGCATGATGTAGCTCTCTTCAATCCTTATATTAGTGTAGCTGAGAGGCAGTGGCGGGGGCCCCATGGGATCTCATGGCTTGGCATTCAGAGGAGAGTTTCCCAAGTCTTACAATGAGGGCATACTACCCACAGAATGGTAAGGCCCCCAAATGCTCAGGAAGCCAAAACCCACAGAGCAGTCTGCACTGCGGTTGCTATATGACACAGAAATGAATGTCACTTGAGAGCATTAGGGAAAGAAGCAGCAAAAGAATGGACCACTATTCTTTGTACTTGTAAGGGACACCAAAACAGATGTCTATGGCCCCCACCACTCACACCATATTCCCAGCCTTGGCACAGATGGTGGAAGACAGCTAAAATATGACCATATGCTTCCTGCCCCCAGTGTGCATTAAAAAAAAGAGAAGAAGCCCAGGTGCTTATTTCATTTTGAGGTCCTGCACTGGGAAAATATTGTAAACCAGAAATAAGAAAATATAATGAATTAGAATGAGAAATCTATCATTCGTTTTTCCACAAAGTACAAAAGACCAGGCAAATCCAATATCTGTTAGTGGTAAAAATTAAAACCATTAGATATTTGTTCCCTGAGGTTTAAAGGTAAGCAGGGGGATGAGTTCTTTAGTAGTGAGTTGAATCACCCACTACTCTGCTGGAAAGATAAATAATGCCACCCTGATGGTTCAGACTCAGTTTAGTTTCTTACTTCACATAATTTTTAAATGCTACTGTGAGCATTCTTAATTGAAAAGAAGGAAATAGTGACCTAAATACAGATTAGCTTTGGAAAGAATTCATTTTACCCACATTCCAATATATGACTAATGGGCCATCTTATATACATGCTATATACATAGTGGTACCCCCCACCAAAAAAAAAAAAAAAAAGAAAAAATATCTCTGCTGGTGGAGCTATTTTGGCATGCATTTTTCCTACTAGTATGTATCAAACAACTACCTCTGAGTTAGTGCACTCAGTGGCATCCTCTGGGATGGTTCCTTTTGAACACAGTGATTTTTTTAGTAAAAGTAGTTTTGCCCAAACCTTGTTTATTGTGATGGCTGATTTAAGAGACCAACATGCGCCTGTGAAACTGTGTTTCCTGCTAAGGGAAAAACTTGAGAAACTGTTGTGATGTTGAATACACTAAGGCATCCTCAAACCATGGCCCCGAGGCCACCAGTGGCCCGGCGAGAACCTTTATCTGGCTGTCGGGTATTTTTGCCACTGCTGCCTCTTCTGTTTAGCAGCCTACTCATCCTGGGCCCACAGTGAATTTGTTCATAGTTGGTTTTGTTTTTGTTTTTTTAAAAACTATAGCCTTGCCCTCCCACGGTCTGAGGGACAGTGAACTGGTCCCCTGTTTAAAAAGTTGGAGGACCCCTGACAGTGCTACAGGAAAAACTCAAGTGTATGAGTGGTTTCCTCATTTCAAAAAAAGGTGACCTGTCAATTGACAAGAAACCTCTTTCTGGACATCTGTCAACTTCTTAAACAGATGGATACATCGACAAAACTCTCGCATTTGTGCTCAAAGACCAATGACCAGGCTTTAAAGAGATAAGAAGTTATCAGGACTATCTTGGAACTTGGTTCGGTGAGTTTTAATAGAAGATTTGGGAATGGGAAGGGTCATTGTAAAATGTGTGCCTCGAGTTCTGAATGATCTGGTTAAGTGGTAACATCCCGTGCTTTGAAAGAACAATTTCAAAGCAACCCAGACTTTTCTCCCCAAGATCATTACTGGTGAGGAGACATGGTGCTATTCTTATCCCCCTGAAGACAAGCATCAACCCAGCCTGTGGAAGACACATACCACCAATCGTCACCTCACCCAAAAAAGCTGGTCAAGTGAAATCAAAGATCAAGACAATGCTTATTCATTTTTTTGATGTGAGAGGAATAGTGTATTTGGAGTCCATTCCACCTGTTTATCAAGCCTGTTTATCAAGCTTTCTATCTAGAAGTTCTGAAAAGATAGTGTCAAAAGTGCAACAAAAAAAGGCCTCGTTTGGGGGAGTTGGGGAACTGATTTTGCCACAACAGGGCACCTACTCACAGAGTCATCTCAGTGCACCAGTTTGGGGCACACAAAAAACCCCAACCCAGCATGCTGCTCTTACCCCCCACATAGGTGAGTCTTCTTCAGATGAGCTGTCTTTACAAGAGCCCTAAAGCATCCACAGTTTTCCATTAGACACTTGTGAGTAGTGACGAAGATGATAGGAAGACAGGATGGAAAGGGTAAGGTCTAACAATAAACTCTATTTGGGAAACAAGATCGACTAAAACCTAACAGGACTTTCCCTTGAGATGCTTTAATTCAAAGGTAAAGAATCCAAATAAGTTTTTAACCAACTCCTGGACCATTTAAATATTTTTTAATTGAGAGGATCATCTGCTTATAGTTCCAACAAAAGGAAGGAAACTAATAAACAACAGTTATTTAACATGCAATGTCCAGAATACAATGAAAAATCACAAGACACATAAATAAGCAGATCAGGAGAATAAACAGAAGTTCTCTCAAATGACACACGTGCATACACACACACACACACACACTCACACCCAGATATTAGAGTTGGAAGTCAAAAACTTAAGCAATTTTCTAAGTTTGTTATAAAATACAGAGGAAAATATGGATAAAATTGATAAAAGTGATTTATCTTCAACAACAACAAAAAAACTAAAATAATATACTAAGAGAAATGTATATTTTGTAAGCAAAGGTTATAAATTAAAAGCTCATGTGAGCAAAATAAACACAGTGTCGACTGAATAAATGAACTCAAAAGCCAATAGAAAGCTACCAAACTGAAACATAGATGTTAAAAAAAGGAGAAGAAACAAAGGAAAAAAATCGAAAAGACAGATGAGGCATTTTCCAGTGGTCTCACATACATGTAAATTTGCATCCTATAATAAGGGAGAACTAGGAAAAGAGAGGAAAGTGGCATTTTTTCAAAGCTGATGGCTGATACTCACCACTGATCCAAAAATCCCAGTACATTATAGTAAAACTGCTAAAAAAAAAAGTGGAAAAAATGAAAAATAAACAAGTGTGGTAGGGATTGTTGCTGAGACATGAAATAATTCTCTTTTGAAAAAAGACTTAGTAGACTTTTTAATAAAGAAGCTATAGAAATCAGAAGAAGATATAAATCCATCTTTAAAGAATAGATTGCAAAGCTAGACAGTCAAAAGGTATTTTCCAACCAAAAAACCCTGGTCTTTAGCCACACTTAGCACGCGCACACGCACCCACACACACTCTCACACAGCTAACTAAGTTCCACCCTAGGGAAAATGATCACAAGTAGAAGTTTAAAATCATAAGAAGGAATCATAGCACTTAGAAGACGAATATGAATGGACAGTAATTACATAAGCAACAAGAATGATGCCTTGTGAGCTTACAACATTGAAGAAGATAGAATGTTGCTTTTGGTAGATTCCCTTGAGTAAGTTCGGACCCACTGAGACTGCACAGCGATCAGAAGCCCACCGCACAGTTGTGATGTGAGACGGTGCAGCCACTTTGACACTGCATCCCCCGAGGGCCTTCCCTCTTCCCTGACTCTACTCTGTCAAGCATGACGTCCTTCTTCAGAGAATGGCTTCTCTTAGCATGCCCCAAGGAAATACAATGTAAGACAAAATAAAACAAGGAGGAGAAAAGGGTAATGTGGTTAGCTTCTTTTAAAAATTCCCCTGCATTATTTGGTGAGAAAAGTGGTGAAATTAAATAATCTGGGGCTGAGCCCCAGTGGTATAGTGATTGTGTGCGGGACTGCGACCCACTGGGTGGGCGGTTCAAATCCAGCAACAGCTCTCCAGGAGCAAGGCTAGGCCTCCCACTCTCACCAGAGGGCAGTGATGCCCCCCCAAAAAAAATTAAATAAGTCTGAAAGGAATATTGTAATACCCAAATATTTGAAAAACTGCAAAAAGTTCACAGAACAATTGTCATCTTTTCATTTAAATTTCCCATACCCAGCATATCGTAAACTGATAGAGATAACGGGGGGGGGGGGGAGATAAAGCCTTGAGTTGCAATATTGACTCTCTAGGAAAGGTAATGAATGATGTAGGACGCATCAAAAGAAGATGGAAAATATGTAGTCACTATACCCCTCCCCCCAAAAAATAAAACCCTGTAGATATTTATCTATTTCAAGTGACAGCGTATGAGTAACAACCAATGGTACTAAAGGAAGAAGTTCAAGCTGCACTGAAAGTCTTACCCCAAAACTAGTCTCTAGGAGTTGATGGAATACTGACTGAAGTGTTTCAACAATCTGATGAAGCCCTGAAAGCACTCATTTGTCTATGCCGGGAAATTTGGAACAGATTTACCTAGCAAATGAATGGACGAGATTCATATGTGTACCAATTCCAAGCAGACATGACCCAACAGAATGCTTGAATTATAGAACAATATAATAATATCACATACAAATAAAAGTTTCCTGAAGGCCATCCAACCTCAGTTACAGAAATGCATTGACAGAATTGCCAGAGGTTCCGGCTGGATTCGAAACAGGATGTGGAACAAAGTACATTGTTGCTGGT
>PVJH01040927.1:0-15341 GCA_004026705.1 Nesogale talazaci
GCGCACAACCACTACGCCACGGGGGCTCAGCCCGAAACCAAGCAATTTTGTATCTAACCAGGTTACTCCTAAAATCTTTTCTGTGTTAACTGGAAAAATGTGATGAGGACATACTAAGACATAAGATCTCAACCAAAGGGGGTATCTAAGGATTCTGTAACATCAGATTTTGAGGAGAAGGCGAACTTCAAATGTTCAATGTTCTACATGCCTCAGATTAAAAGCCATCTCAAATCTACATCTGTACTCTGAGCGGAGAAGAGAGCCTCCCTTATCTTTGAAACAGGACTGCTTTTTTTTTAAACACATCATTTAGTGACTGACAGTTTAGTGTGCCTGTTTTCCTGAGAGCCTGAAGGACACGCAAATTTTGCTGAACACATCTAAATGAATATTTGGATTTGTTAAACTGACAGAGTAAATTAAAAGTTATCCCAATAGAAAATAGTTGTACTTGGTTATAAATGTAAAACAAAAAAAATGTAAAACTCAAACTTTCAGAACCTCTGTACAAAGGGTCTTAAGAGTTCGTGAAAATGTATATTATAAAAAAAAAAAAAACGTCCAGCAGTGGGGCTGGGCCTCCTACTCCCACCACCGGAGAGCAGTGATGCCAAAAAAAAAAAAAAATGGATTCCTCTTTATTTTTTACACCAACATAAACTCATACTTACATATTATGCCGTGTCTGAACAGCATCTCATGTGAGGCACTGAGATAAGACATCTTAAAAAGAGCCCCGATCAGAGCAACAAGACTTCAGCTAAAATTGAAGCAAGAACAAACATCACATTGATGGTGAAATGTGAGTTGAAGAATGATCCCTGATGTGTACAAAAAGTTTATCATGACAATGTCCCTAAGAAGTCAAGTGGGTAACCCATTTTTGAAAAGAAGATGATGTTGAAGGTGTAGCCTACAGCAACAGTCCATCTGCATTCCTGAGAGGGGGTAAAAAGTGTGTCCTTGTTGAAGAAGACTGAAGTTAGCACCAGCAACAATAGCCAGGACCATAGGCATCTCAATTGGTTCAGCTTACACAATTCTGACTGAAAAATTAAAGTTGAGTGAACTCTCAGCTCCATTCCATGGGTGCCAAAACTCTTCCTCACAGATCGGCTGCAGAAAAGAGCAGTGCTTTCTAAGGAAATGTTAAAAGTGTTAAATCAAGATCATAAGAATTTCTTAGAAGACTTGTTAGAAGAGTAAAGGTCAATGTAATGGCTCCATAGAGTCAAAGTATTGGGGTCAAAGCAAAAGCAGACCACCCAGTCAATTGCAAAGATTATAGCAACAATCATTGGAGTTCCTGAGGCAGTTTGTTTGTTGACTTTCTGGAGGACCAAAGAGTAAAACATTTAAAAATGCACTGCCATCACAACATCTATTCCAGCTTCTACCATGCCAATACGAGAGGTTCACTATGAGTCAGAATCTTCTCCAGGGTGTTGGGTTTGTATTTTGTTTTGTTTTGTTTGTTTGTTTTGTATGAGAGTGTTTTCATATCGCTTCTCAGCCTTTTGGCTAAGATCAAGTGTGGAGATTGTTTTCAGAAAACCAAAATACATTGACGTGGTTAAATTCCAAAGACCTGGGCTCAGCCCCGGTGGCGTAGTGGTTGTGCGCGGGACTGCAGCCCACTGGGACGGAAGTTCAATTCCAGCAGTGGGGCTGGACCTCCTACTCCCACCACCGGAGAGCAGTGATGCCAAAAAAAATAAATAAATAATTCCAAAGACCTTCAGTTACCTAGCGATGAACTACAGTAAATAGCTGATAGCATTGTTTGCAAGTGGGTCTTGAAATGGATAGACTTTAGGTTGAGAAAATTTATGCTTTTTTCATCTTTTAATTCCATTTTAAACTAAATACCTTTACATCTCATATGTACAAGATAAAGATGATATTTGCAAAAAAGTAATAACAAGACCTGTTTGGGCCAGGCGCGGACCAGACGGCCCTCATTCCCTCACCCCTCAGGAAGACAGACGACCTGCTGAACTTTACCGCCTCTAACCCCAGCATTCCAAGGACTTTATCTCTCCAAGCCAGACTGGTGCAGCCTCTCTGTGCGATAAATGACTTGCAGAACGTCAAAGTCCCCTCCTTCAGCATACTGGAGGAGAAGGTTGTAAAACAAAGCGATTTCTCAGACTCAGATCCCACAAGCCTCCCTTTTCCCTATTGGTGCAAGCAACATCAGCTTCCTTCACCTCATTTGCATAGTTTCCTAACCCAGGTCCTACAACCCTCCCACTACCTCAACAAAGGCCTCAGCTTCCCTAGTCTAACTCTTAGGTTACAGGACCATCCAGAAGCTCAAAAGGCTTCCATCCCTTTCCTCGCTTCCCCTCCCCCCAAACTTCTTCCTTACCTCAATAAGGTCTTCCTATACTTTTCAGTCCTAACGGAGCTCTATCTCCTGACTGTGGCTCCGTCTCACCCTCTCAAGACCTGGACAAAGCTAAAAGTAAAGGAACCCTAGCCACAGCAGCCCCGCGTGGGAACCACCGCCAGCTGGATCCAGGATCTCTTCTCCTGCAGAACTTAATTTCTTCTTGGTGGTTCTCTGTGCGCTCTGAATTTTACAGATCAAAAACAATATTTGGGTAAATAGAAAAAATAGGTTACACCTCCAACCCTGGCTCTTCTAACTTGTCGCCCTTCTTTTCTGTTGTTGTTGTTGTTTTATCCAGACCCCAACACAATGCTGTGCTGAGCTCCCCAGGAGGCACAGGGAAAGTGGGACACTGAGCTTTCATGAGGAGCAGCCCTGGGGGTGCAAAGGCTACATGCTCTGTCTGCCAAGGGACAAACTCGTGAGTCAGACCCTCTCTCACCTGCCCTTCACTCTGCCCTTTGAGAAAGACCTGGAGCCCTGCTCTAAGAAAGCCCAACAGGGCCAGTCCATCTTGTCACATACCGTCACCGTGATGTACCCAAGCCTTAACGCCAGCAAACTCATCAACAATATTTTCACTATCCATTTTCTTTGCTTATTTCATTTTCAATTAGGAGAATTACCATATTTGATCCTTTCTTCCGGGCCAGTGGCAATCTTAAGTAAACTCTGTCATAGGTACAATATTTAAACTGCACATGGTGTGAGATACATTGATTCTTCACTTTTTAAAATGACTTGCAGGTGTGAGTGTGGTGGGGGTGGGGGGGTAACCATTTTGTCTCAGGTTCCATGAGCCTCAACAAGACATTTCTTTTTAAATTTTATTTTTGGGCTGAGCCCCGGTGGCATAAGTGGTTGAGTGCGGGACTGCGGCCCACAGACTTGGTGGCTCAAATCCAGCGGTGGCTCTTAGGAGCAGTGCTGGGTAGTTCCCACGACCACCAGAGGGCAGTGATGCCCCCCCCCCCCAAATTTATTTTTGAATCCTGGTAATGGTTTTGAATTAAACGGTGACAGTCAGAACGGTGCTGTAAATCCTAACCCCCGTGCTTGTGGATGTAATCTCATCTGGAAGCAGGGTTTTCTTTGTTATGTTCATGAGGCCATATTTGTGTAGCATGTGTTTTAAGCCAATTGCTTTTGAGATATAAAAGTAGAGGAAGGGGCTGAGCCCAGTGGAGTAGTGGTTGAGTACGGGACTGCGGCCCACGGACTTGGCGGTTCAAATCCAGCAGCAGCTCTCCAGGATCAAGACTAGGTAGCTCCCATAACCACCAGAGGGCAGTGGTGCCCACAAAAAAAATAAGTAAAGTAAAAAAGAAATAAAACGAAACAAAAAGTAGAATAGGTGGAGAAGCAAACTGGGATGGGAAAATATAGATGCCACTCCCCTTGAAGATGGCCAAGGAGCTGAAGGACAGAAGGTGAAATGAGAGGGAACCGGTAGAGAAAGTCTTCCTCTAAAGCCTGTGTCCTGGATTCAGACTTCAAATCTCCTGCAGCCTGTGAAAATAAATGTCTGCATGCTGGGCACTGCTGCTGTTTTTGAGTTGGCAGCACTGGGTAGCTGAGACAGAATCACCTGTACAGAGAGAAGAAAAGTTTTCCATTTTCAGGATTGATTCAGCAGTAATGACAACATCCACCACTATCTTTCTGAAAGTTTGCCATCACCCCTAAAAGAAACTCGATATTCATTCAACAATAACTCCCTCTTCCTCCTCCTCCCCTGTTACCAACAACGTAATCTCATCTTTCAGCATCTGCCCATTGAAAATATTTCCTACGAATGAGGCCACACAACATTGGTCTTCTAACTGAGTTCTTTTGTGTAGGGCCGTTTCCAGGTTCTCTGAATCACTGCAATAAGTCGGAACCTCTTTTCTTGTTTAAAACCTTGGATATTTTTGATGGTTTAAACTTTTTTATAATAAAATATCATGTTGGGCTGAGCCCCGGTGGCGTAGTGGTTGTGTGGGCGACTGGGACCCACAGGGCTGATGGTTCAAATCCAGCAGCAGCTCTCCAGGAGCAAGGCTGGGCTTCTTACTCCCACCAGGGCAGTGATGCCACAAAAAATAATAATAGTCATAAAAATAAAATATCATGTTACCTGGATGCTGACGCTTTTAATGTCCCCTTATAATCTGCATTCAAGGCAAGTCCCTCCCTCATCACACCCTATGCCCCAATCACAATCCTTTCTCTGTCAGCCTCCCCTGCATGATGGGAGTCTTGATGGACAGACGACCTGGGGCAGAGGTTAGCATGTGGTCAGGCAGCAACACTGCTTTGTGGAAGGAACAAAGAGAGGAGGGAAGTCAAGATGAAAAGCAACTAATCAGAACGGCTAATGCTTGAACTTTGGGGGTCTCTTACATACCAGAGAGTCAGTTAAACGCTTTGCTTCTTTGATCTAACAGTCCCGTGATGACAACATAATCCCCTTCACCTGGGGAACGAACTCTGAGGCCCACAGATCAGTGAAAGAGGATGCACATTCGGGCAGAACTTGGAGTGGCTTCCTGGTGACACCGTGGTTGAAGCCCACTGGAAGCCTCAGTCATTCGAACCCACCAGCCGCTCTGACGTAGAGTCTCGGAAACCCGAAGTGCGGCCCCACTCCGTCCCGGAAAGCGCTTTGGATCAACTGGACAGCAGTAGGCACGTCTGTGGCCAACACATCTCATGCTTTGATTCTCTTCCAGATATGGGAACAAGATGAGAAGACCGGGAAAAGGGGCAGAGAGGTGGGAAGGGGGAGGTGAGGGAGAGGGAGGCAGAAGAGGTGAAGAAACAGAGGTAACAGGAGAAACCAACTGTCGGGGAGTTTCACATCAGGGAGTTCCCTTCCGCTTCCCAGCCACCCTGGGCATTGTACAGCAAAGAAAGCAAGACTTGCGAGGGCTCAGGGACTTGCTGGTGCTCACGCGGTTGGTTAGTGGAAGTTGGAGAGTCTGAGGGAGTCCTGGGTGGCATGGGGAAGCTGGCAAGCTGCCCTGGCCACGCTTGAGACAGTTTCCTCTGCAAACGTTCCCTACTAAATGGGGCCCACACCTAATCCCCATGGGCGGGTCTCCTTCATTCTGCCCCACCCAGAGGCAGGGGTCTCCTCCCCGCGGGCTGTGTGCGGAAGGAAGAGACCAGATAAGGCCCGGAGCCGATGCCAAGAACCTCACAGAGCCGCCTTGTCTCGCCCGATTCAGCTGCTCAGCCCTGCCTTCCACTTCCTGCCTTGCTGACGGGAAACCCCCTAAAACACGCTGGGGTGAAAAGAGAGGCTCAGCACACCCACACACGGAATCCAAAGTGGCCAAGAAAAAAGACTAAGCAGGGCCGGGGTGGGGAGGGGGCTAGAACCCACCACTGAAATGCCCCAGACCTCCAGAGGTGCCAGTCCCTTTCCTTGATGGTCTTCCTTTTCGCTGCCCCTCTCCTTTGTCAAGCATGATATTCTTTCCCAGGAAGTGTTCTCTCAAGTACAGGAGATGAAGTCTCACCCCACCCCACTTGCTTCGAAGGGGCAGTCTAGCTGTCCTCCCTCCGAGACAGATGTGTCTGTTCTTCCTATTGGTGTCACTGCTCAGGGCCTTCACGTCCGCTCTGGACCGCAGCAAGCCTGGTCACAACCTGCTGGTCCCCGTCTTCATCACAATAGCTCCTGAGCTTGGGCCCCTGGGTGCAGCCTGGGTGTCAGTCATCGAGGGCCCCCCCCTCTTTTCCCCTGCAAGTATGATGTCTCTCTCCAGAGACTGGGCTCTCCGTCCTTGCCTCTAAGGGGCACTCTGGTCATAAGTCTTCCAAGACAGCCTTGTTTGTCTGTTTGGTAATCCAGGATACTCTCTTGGGTTTTTTGTGGTTGTGTGTGTGTGTGTGTGTGTGTGTGTGTGTGTGTGCCATCACTGCCCTGTGGGAGTAGGAAGCCCAGCCTTGCTCCTGGAGAGCTGCTGTAGGATGCGTTCTGTATTCCTCACCAGCATTGATTATTTTTTGTTTGTTTGTTTTTTGTTATTTTTTTTGGGGGGGGGCATCACTGCTCTCCGGTGGGGGGAGTAGGAGGCCCAGCCCCACTGCTGGAATTGAACCTCCGTACCAGTGGGCCGCAGTCCCGCGCACAACCACGACACCACCGGGGCTCAGGCCTGAGCATTGATTCTTTGTCGGTCTCCCTAGTCTGTTCCGAGTCTGAAAGCGGTGCTGAAACTTGTTCACCGTGGGTGACCCTGTGGGTCTGTGAAATACCTGTGACAGCTTGCAGCAGCACAGCAACACGCAAGTCACCACAAGACAACCAGCTGGCAGATAAATGGTGAAATACCTTTCTAGAGTGCGAGATCCTAGTTCTCACCCCACCCCACCCACCCCCCCACGCCATCGCCATATGCATGTATTCCTTTTTTCATGAAAGAAGACGACTATTTCTTTCAGTGGCAAGCCAGGGTCCCCATCCGCACTCTGCAGTGACCCTCCTTCCCAGACCTTCCTGGGGCCGGCGGGAGAGGAGGCGATCCTGCCGGAGACAACAGCTCAGTGCATGACACATGAGGGGTGGGTCCTGTATCCTGCCAACTGCAGGCGCCTTCAGAGGACCGAGGCAGCTAATTATTCTGGGGATTCAAAGTCACGTTTAAAATCAGAGTCAGCTGAAGACAAGTACGATGAGTAATTTGCTTCCAGAAAGCAGAGCACGCCACGCGGGCCGGTGATTTGTCCTGGGGAAAGGGAACAGAGTCCTCCCCGGAACTCCGGGCGGATGGAGACAAGGACTCATAGCCCTCTCCTCTCCTCTCCTTGGGGGAGGCGCTGCGGGAGCAAGCTCAGTCTCGTCCATCACTCCCAGGGCGCCCAGGGCTGTGACAGAGGGTCCCGCCTCCCGAGTTAGAAGGATGGAGCAAGCGTAGTAGGTTCAGGCTTGTGGAGAGAGGCAAAGGTTCTAGAGGCGCGGTTAGCCCCAGGAAGAGAGAGCTGCCGGGCAGCATTCTGCAGTCTTCAACATTCTGCAGACAGTTTGTGGAATGAGACAAGTGACAAGAAGGGTGACAGCTGAGGGCTAAGAGTTGGATGAGTTCTGGCAGGCTATAAGTGGCTAGAGGGGGTCATCAGGGTAGCCTATGGGCCGTCTCCCTAGGAGTCTGAACCCCGAGTAAGAGCGTCCAAAGTATGAAAGGAAAGGAGTCAGGGTATGACTGAGTTTTGTCAAGCCAGAATGAAGGGTGGCCAGGCCAAGAGTACTGCCTCCCTTCTACTCCTCTGGGCATGTCTACGCTTCGCCGTCACCTGGAGGAAGCTTTTCCGCCTTGCTCTGCAGGCCTGGTCTCTCCCGGCTCCTCCAGCTCTGGTCCCCGGCAAAACATGGCTCATTCCAAATAGCTCATTCCCACCGTGGGGTCCCAGTCCCTACCACAAAATGAATTCCACTGGTCAGCAGGACCTTTCCAAAAGCGCTGGTTTCGATCACTGAGATAAGGGCGCAAGGATGAAATCTTAGAATACGAGAACTGGGAAGGTCACATGAGCAGGCGGGGGCCTTCCCGGCATGACTCAGGGCGGGGAGGCGGGGTGTTGAGAAGTGAATTTGCTTGAATTCTAATCCCAGTCCTGCTGTTACTAGCTTGGTGCTTCCCTGGGCTGATGCCCCTGCAGGGCTTTGAAAAACACAGGTCACTAGGCCCCACCCGCGTCATTCCGGAGTAGTTAGACGAGGGCGGGGCCCAGCCTCATCGCCAGGTTAGAATCGCCAGCTCTTCCCACTTTCCAGGTGATGGCCCCGCTGCTGGACCAGAGACCACACCTTCTGAAACACGCTCCAGCTATTTCAGCCGCTCCTTGCGTTCATTTCAGATCATAATGGTAGGTGCGTGCTAGGGTCGGGGCTTCACCAGACACCTGGCGCACGATGCCTCTCGCACTGTGACGCAGCGGGTTAAGCATTTGGCTGCTAACCACAAGAGCAGCGGTTCAGACCCACCTGAGCTCGGGCTCGGTGGGAGAACAGGATTGATCGCTTTGGAACCTCTAAGGACTAGTTCTACCCCGTCCTGTAGGGACGCTGTGCGTCGCAATCGACTCAGTGACCGTGGGTTTTATTGTTCTTGGATGGAGAGGAGTCTTTGGATCACAATTAATCCCGGGCCCGAGGGGGTGCGCTTCTCGCGGCCGCGCAGCTGCCCGGGCTTTTACGCGTGCGCTACAGGCCGCCCTCCATCACCGTGCGCCTCCTTGCCCCCCCCCCCCGCCCCCCCGCTCTGCTAGTGGCCGCTGTCACCTTTGGGGCGCGTAGAGGCAGAGAGGCCCATCTTAGGGCACCATGGCGGACGATGGCACGTACCCTGGACACGTCTTGAGCACGAGGGGGGCCGCCAAAGAGGAGAGGTCGTTCAGCCAGTTCCCATGCCACAGGCGCTATTTCCCGAGGACCTTCGGGCCGCTGGCTCGCACCGCGACCACTGTCGGAGCCGGGGTGGGCCGGCGGCAGGAGTGGCTCGGTTCCGGGCCGCGGGGTGGCCCGGGGCGAGGCGGCGGCGGGCTGGGGCTGGCGGGCGCACCTGGCCGCCGGGAGAGCCGGGCGGGACGCGCCCGGGTGGCCCAGCAGGACCCGCCCCGGCTCCGCCCTCCGGTTCGCCCCGTCGGGAGAGCGGCGAGCGCAGCGGCGCGGCGCGGCGGCTCGGACTCCGAGCTCCAGGTAAGCGGGCACCCGCCTGGACCGGGACCCCGGGCTCGCCCGTCCTTCCCCGGGGCCCCGGGTCTCGCTCGGGCTAGCCCGGGGCCCCCACTCCCCGCCCACCTTCACCTCCTCCTGCCCTCCAGCCCCCGCTGTGAAATAAAGGGGCAGTGCCAGGCGGATAGCCTGCTGCCCCGCTATTTGTCCTGGTCGCAGCCTCTAGCCCCTCCTTCCGTAGGACCCCCTCCCCCCGCCCCCCAACTCACCTTCTCCTCCGAGATTTTCTGGAACCTGTACTTTTGGAACGAGCAGATCTCCTCACCCTTCCCGAAAGGTTGAGTGGGAGGAACGGAGTAGCCTAGAGCTCTCGAACTAGACTGGACCGGGCGCGGAGAGGCGCTGGGGGGCAGGGGAGAGGGGGAGGAATGGAGACAGGTTATAGTCTCTTCAGAGATCCCCAACTTCTTCCCCTCATACATTCACGCCCCCAGCATTCCATCTGCCCCCCACCCACCCCCACCCCAACTCCCCAGGTTGCCCTTCCCTGCCCCTTAACCCAGAACATCTTTCAGGGAGGTCCCCCAGCTGTTGCCACGTGGGCTGAGAGACTGGATGGGGTAGCAGGGAGGCCCCCAGGTGGGGGAGGGTCTGAGCAGAGATTGGCTCGCCCTTCCTCCAAGGCCCTCTGGGGCTGAGGAGGGCGCCCTGTGGTTTTGCAGGAGGGGGCGGGGGGGGGGGGGGGGGTCTGATACGTGTGGGAGACAAAGACTGTCACCAACTTCCCGATTTCTCTGTCCCTTGTTCTGAATCCCAGGCGGGACAAAAAGGAGAAACAGCTTATTATGGTCAGGATAGTGTGTGTGTGTGTGTGTGTGTGTGTGTGTAACACACACCCCACCAACATTAGCTAACAGCCCATAGGCTGAAGTCACACTGGTAACTTCAAGACTATTCTCTAACTCCCACCCCAGACCCACGGATACAGTTTGCAGACACTGGGAGAGCTTATAAGTGTACCCCAAAAGAGGCTTGTGCGGACCTTGGGGGGGGGGTGCCCTCACCACACTGTCCCTCTTCATCAGAAGAAGGCTGTGAAGGAGGAGGCAGGCAAACTCCTGGGCTGAGGTGAGGGATTGAGGTACCTTGTGCTTCTAAGGTAAAGTGACCAGATTTTAAATGACACCATTGATGGGGGTGGGGGTGGTGGTAATGAGGGTGAGGGGGGGAATGTTCTTCATGAAAAATTTGGTCTATATGGAGCAACAAAAATGTTCATAGAACTGAAAAATCATATTATAATATATTTATTTGGAGTGTCTGGTCACCTTATTCTAAGGGTCTGTCAGAAGCCAGCATCCTAGCTTCTGTCCCTCCAAGATGCCATCGGCTTTAGGCACTCCAAGCTATGGAGGGAAAACTGCTGCCCCGGGCACCAGGGCCGAGAACAGCACAGGACCATGCAAAGGAAGAGGGAAGTCTTCAGTGGACAGAACCACGAAGAACCGTGAGCTGTTCAAGATGACCTCACTCCGGAACCACTGTCAGCAGACAGCGGGTGTGTGTCAGATGCTCTGTGAGCTCAGAAGCGTCTTAGACCGAGTGCGGCTGAAGGAAACCTGGACAGGAAAGAGGACCATGGCTTGTCCATGTGGCTTTTGGGCAGAGCCCAGATCAGGAATAGGAGTGGCAACAACGTGACAGCCAAGGTCTTCTCCATGGAGGGAGGTCATGGGCATAATGGGGCCAGACAGCTGACCAACTCTGACACTAATTTAGCTGTACAAACTTGGCCAAAACACATACACACTTCCTGGGTGGAGAATCACTGTGAAAACGTATCTATGAATGTGTTTAGGCAATGTTCCAAGCACCAGTCAACGCAAGGCCTTAAGGTGCAGTGGTGAGAGAGTGGATTTTTGCTATGGATTTTTTTTCTGGTACACTAAACCCATGAATGATGCATCTATAAAGAAAGCCAGTAGAATGAGGGTTTAGGGGAGTTCCATGGGGAAGAGGATAAAGGGGAGCTGATATCAAGGAGTTTAAGAAGAGAATGTTTTGAAAGTGCTTGCGGTGGCCATTGTACAATGATGTGATTGAACTATGAAATGCCGTCTGTATTACCTCCCAGAAAAGAGGTTTGGGGAAAAAGAAAGAATAAGAGAGAAGGGAGGGGCTTTGCAGAGACCTAGGCCTGGTGCAAATTCAGCCTCTGCTACTTCCTAACTGTGTGATCCTCGTCGAATCCTTCAATCTCCCTACACGTTAGTGGCTTTCTGTGTAACGTGCAGGCAGGAGCTTCAACTTGACGTGATATTATAAGTCGTAATATTAGAAGCAGGATCCCGGGTGGCCTCGTGGCTATAAGTTGGGATGCTAACCATGAGCTCTCTCTACTCCTGTAAACAACTACAGTCTGGGAAACGTACAGAGGCAGGTCTGCTCCGCCCTATGTGTCCCTATGTCAATGGCAGTGAGTTTGTCTGTTTGTTAATGTTCAAAGCAGAGCCCTGGTGGTGTAGTGGGTATACACTAGACTGCTAACTGTGAGGTCAGCAGTTCCAAACCCACCAGCAACTCTGGCAGAGAAGGATGAGGCTTTCTGTTCCTTAAGTCTCAGAAACCCCCCAGGGCAATTCTCCCCTACACTCTGGGGTCACCACGCGACAAAATGGACTCTCTGGCAGAGGGTGAGTTTGGGTTTGGGAATATGAAGAGCAAGCGTAACACTGACCTAAATAAACCTTCCCTGGCTCCCGGAGACATGTTCCAACAGCTCCAGGCCTGGAAGTGGGACTGAAGGCCAAATTAGAGTAGGTGGAGGTTGTCAGAGACACCCTTGTCATAGGCGTGGGTGAGCTCAGAACTCATAGCCCTGCTCTCCTTTCTGGAAAAGCCTAAGAGGTCTGGTCTCATTTGGTGGGGAGGAGGATGAGGACTTGAACAAGCAAGGGGTCAAGTGCGGGGCAGTGCCTGTCTCCGTGCAGCCGAGCTCAAAGCTGTGATTGTGCTGTGTCAAAGGCATGAACAAGGATGGGCTCAGTTCAGATCAGAGAGAAGAAAGACTGTTAGACTTGTGTGGCACCTGGCCGCTCTGTGAGGTCAGGGTATTCTGTGCGCAACTAGGTCCAGCTTTGGATCAAAGCAGAAACCTGATCCTTAGCCTGTGCTCTGCATATAATAGAGAAAGCTGGGGGGGGGGGGCGCCCCATCAAATCAGCAACACTGTCACTACAGGAACAGAACGGAAGGGAAGGCTGCATCGTGTGTTGGTCGGGAAAGTCATGCTGGAGGCAACAGTTTGGGGACCAGGATTTAAGGATAGAAAAAGAAAGAGAACAGGGATTTCGGTGGCCTGTGTCTGGACCTGTTGGTTTTCCTGCCCCTGTAAAACCTGGGTGGGGCAGGGGAGTACGTGGGGAAGGCATGGGTGCTGACCCTCAGAAAGAAGTGCACGTGGATTCTGGGGACAGGGAGCTCTGCCTGGGGTGCTCCACCTTCCTCCTGTTGCAACCCTTTCCTACAGCTCCTCATGGGGTGGTGACGCCCAAACACAAAATGATTTTTATTGCTACTTCGCCACTGTCACGTTGCTACTATTTTGAATCAGGCAGCCCCTGTGAAAGGGTCCTTCGACCACCTCCTCCCCCAAGGGGTCGCGAGCCACAGGTTGAGAGGAAGGATTTGAGAAGAGCAAAGAGACCTGGCTTGCTTAGCAAAAGATAAAGAGTCTTGTGGCGTGAGAGAGATGACCAGTACCAAGCACTGGGCAAGCAGGAGGGCCAGGGACAAGCACGACACTAAGGGTCTGGGCTCCTGCTGCCACCACCAAATGGCTCCAAAGGACGATGGAAATGACAGGAGAGAGAGGCTAGGGGCCAAGGAGGTTACAGGAAGTTGTGGCCGCTCCTCCAGATGTGGAGTGATAGGGTTGTCAGAGCGGGCAGGAAGAAGGGGCCAGTGGGATGTGGGACCGGCATGGGTGGGGCTGAACTTGCCTTTGAGCAAGCATGAAAACAAACGGCTCTGTGTTGATAACAGAGTGGGAGAAAAGGAACTCTTGATAGAATGAGTATACATTCATCCAACCTTTCTAGAGGCCACTAGGTCGATAAAAAGCCGAGTCCGTGTAAAATTTGCAAGCTCTTGGGTCAAGACATTAATGTTAAGAAAATGATTGCGGGCTGAGCCCCGGTGGCCAAGGGGTTGTGCGCGGGACCGCGGCCCACTGGGACGGAGGTTCAATTCCAGCAGTGGGGCTGGATCTCCTACTCCCACCGCCGGAGAGCAGTGATGCCCCAAAAAACAAAAAAACAAAAAGGAAAAGAAAATGATTGCATGAGATCGGTATAAAGTGTATGACAGCATTATTCTGAGCAAAAGCAGAAAAGATGAATAAGGTGAGCATAGCCACATGCCTTTAGATCATTCAGAAATTAAGCTCGACTAGTTGGATACTGTTTATTGGCCTGGAGGTCCCAAGAGTCAGAAAAGGAGTCTGCAAAATCGTATAGATATGATTGCTTTCTGTTTTAAGAAAACTTTATGCCTGTGTACTTGTGGACAGATCTAAATAAGCACAGGCATACTGGGATGTATCATGTCTGTGGAAGAATATTTCAAATTGTCTAGCAGTCCTTTGGTGAAGGAGAATTCTTTTACTAGCCTTTCCTTTACTGGTCAATGTTTTCTGTATCTCATTGTCATCCAATCTATACTGACTCTGAGCAGCCCTATATTTTATGTATGGGAGTGTTTATTTTTTACATATAAGAGTCTCTGGGCTGAGCCCCAGTGGCGTAGTGGTTGTGCGCGGGACTGCGGCCCACTGGGATGGAGGTTCAATTCCAGCTCCACGGAGCAAAGGCTGGACCTCCTACTCCCACCACCTGAGGGCAGTGATGCCCGCCCCCCAAAAAAGATTCTCTTCTTTCCCTTAAAACAACAACAAACCACTCTAGCCTTGAAGAGTAAGACTCGGGCAGGGATTGTTTCAAGGAGTCCAGAGCCTACTGGCCCAAACAATCCAAACTCACTGGCCTCTAGTTTCCTAAGCTGTCAATCTTGTTTGGGGGGCATCACTGCCCTCTGGTGGTGGGAGTAAGAGACCCAGCCCCACTGCTGGAATTGAACCTCCGTCCCAGTGGGCCGCAGTCCCGCGCACAACCATTACGCCACCCGGGCTCAGCCCTAGCTGTCAATCTTAGGGAGTGAAAAAACCTTGCCTTTCTGCAGTGGAGCGGCTGGTAGTTTTGAACTACTGACCTTGCGGCTAGCAGCCCAGTGCATAACCACTCCACCGCCAGGGCAGCAATGGGGCAATTAGCAAGTCTGCCCAGCTGAAGAGGCAAGGTGAAGACTCTGAGTTCGGGGCCTGGCATGTTGAATGCCTGTTTGGCAGCCCAGAGGATGCAGAGAGCAGAGCAGCACCGAGTTCTGCTTCTTCCCGTCACCGCCCTGTCCCTAGACTGACTCAGTCCTAAAAAAAGAGATCTCAAACGTCAAGCCGGTTGGGTATGTGTGTGGTAGAGATTGCCAGGCCTTTCCTCCATTGTGCCACTGGGTGGGTCCAAAAGGACAATCTTGAGGTGAGCGATGGAGCACAAACTGTGTGTGCCACCCAGGGAGCGTCCCTTGAGAACAGTTCTCCTGGAGGTCTCTCCCTATCTTAGCTCCTCCCCCACTTCCCACCCCCACTCCCCCACCTCCCCCCAACCCCCGACAAGGCAGAGGGTGAGGCCCAAGTCAAGTTCCTATTTTTTCTGTGGAGCCCAACCTGATGGTTAAGATTAGCTCGTTGGACAGCAGGGAGTCCCTCCTCACCCCTCCAGGGTTCTTTGTTCACCCTTGGGTTTCAGGAAGGTCACCAGTCTTCAGAAAGCAGTGACATGCTCCTACCCTGAAGCCCCTCAAGGATAAAGTGACCAGATTTTAAGTGGGACACCATTGATCAGGTGCAGGGGCTGGGAGGTGGGGGGAGTTCTTGATTAAAGTTTTGGTCTATATGGAGCAACAAAAATTTTCATAGAACACAAAAATAGTATTGTAATATATTTATTTTAATTTTAAAACGCTGCAGGGGGCTGAGCCCCGGTGGCGTCGTGGTTGTGCGCGGGACTGCGGCCCACTGGGATGGAGGTTCGATTCCAGCTCCACGGAGCAAAGGCTGGGCCTCCTACTCCCACCACCTGAGAGCAATGATGCCCCCCCCCCCAAAAAAAAAATTTAAAAAAAACCAAAAACACTGCAGGACATCGTTAAATTGTTAAAAAGTGG
>PVJH01040928.1:0-15358 GCA_004026705.1 Nesogale talazaci
TCTGCAGTGGCTGCAACAATGTCCCCAGGCAGAGGAAGGATAGTGAGGAGGGTGCAGCCCCCCGCTCACCCCCCAACCTCCGCCACTCCTGCCGCAGTGTTTCCATCCGAGAACCAGAAGCAGGAAGGTCAAAGGCCTACCCAGGTCAAAGGACCCAGTGTCAGAGGAGACGTGGCAGGGCACTGACAAATCTCAGGGTCAGCAGCAGAGTCCCCACAGCAGGAAGGTGAAGGGGCAGGGGGGGAGAAGAAGGTGATCAGTAAGGCCACCAAGCAGGCATCATCAGACTTTTTTAACCTGATTGGGTTCCCGCCCTATACTCTCATACAACAGGATACACCACCACCAACTCCAAAAAAAAACATGATATTTTTTGAAAGCTATGTATTTAAATTCTTTTTACAAATCAAACTTATCACCGTCAAGGTATTACACTTCAAAGTATCACCATTATACTTAATACATTTATCAAATCGGCAAATCTATTCTTGGGAGTATTTTTCAAACTCATTTGTTTGGATAACTGAAAACACCCCCCCCCCCCCAGCTTTTTTCTTCACTTCTTCTACATCATCAAATCACTGTCCTTTCATATCCTTCAGTATCAGGCTGGGTTGACGAGAGAAACAAATTCATAGACACTCACATGTGTCTATTATATACAAGAGCCTGTTATATACAAGAGCATTTAAATATTGAGAAAACAACCAAGCCTGGTCCAAGTCAAGTCCATACGTCCAATATTAGGCCATATGTCTCATACCAGACCATTAGTTCCCCTTTAGACTCACACAGCCATGCAATAATGCCAGATGCAGAAAGAGCACAGGCCTGTGGGTGGAAACTCTGGTGGCTCCAGTGATGGTAGAAGCATCTCAGTGCTGGCAGAGCTCTTAACATAGCTCCTCCAGCTCCCAGAGCTCTGGGAACATCAACATCGCTCCATCAGTCCCATCGTCAGTAATGCCTCACAGGAAGTGACCGATGTCCAGCCTCCAGTTAGCTATTTTTCTCCTTAGTGCCTCCAATTGAGGTCACCGAGCTGTGACCTGATTGACAGGCTAAATTCCACCACTTAACTCTTACGTCGCAAATTGATAACAGGTTATTTAACTAACCCACCTTCTTAACCCTTGGAAACAAATCATAGTGGCATGGAGTGTAATCAGGTGAGTAAGGTGTGCGGGGCAAGAGACGTATGCTGGTTTTTGCCCCAAACTCTGAGATAGCTGGGTATGCAGGTACATTGTCATGGTGGCAAAACCTGTCCTCATGTGCCACAAATCAGGTGGGTTTTTTTCATGCAGTAATTTTGTTTGTCTTTAACAATCCATCTATCTTTTCTATGATTATTAAGAATAAAAGTTGGGGCTGAGCCCTGATGGCATAGTGGTTGTGCACAGAACTGCAGTCCACTGGGTTGGAGATTCAAATCCAGCAGCAGCTCTACAGGAGCAAGACTGGTCCTCCTACTCCCACCACCAGAGGGCAGTGATGCCCCCCCAAAGAGTAAAAGTCTTGATACTTTTCCAAAGACATAGTTGAAATTTACACTCCATAAAATATGATTGCAAAAGTGAAAGAGTAATCTTATACTCAAAACCAAAATAGAGCAGATTAAATTTTAAAAATTATTTTCAATTTACATTATTTTCAAAATTTTAAATTTCATTTTCTAAAGCAAATATTATCTCTCCAGTGTTTTCTTTCTTTTTTTATAGGCATCACTGCCCTCTGCTGGTAGGAATAGGAGGCCTAGCCTTTGCTCCTGTGGAGCGGCTGCTGGAATTGAATCTCCATCCCAGTGGGCCGCAGTCCCGTGCACAACCACTATGCCACCGGGGCTCAGCCCTCCAGTGTTTTCTTACCTCCCAGAGTAAACTAAATAGAAGTCAAGCATAGCTCCATGCCTACCCTTATTTGCCTATCCTGTCACCAACTAACTATTCCATGTGGTGGAGTGAAATATTGCTTTCTTCCTTCCTACCTTCCTTTCTTTCTTCCTTCATTTTTATAAACATTTTATTACATTTAGATGAATGCAATGCATTACAATGTAAAGTACATTTTTTTAGCGCTTTGGTTTTTTTATTATTATTGTTTCAGTGAGGGACTCTTACAAATCTTATGAAAATTCATCATTCATTTCTATTAAGCATCCTTGTACATATGTTGCCATCAACATCTCCAAAACATTTTCTTTCTACTTGGACCATTGGTATCAGCTCCTCTTTTTCTCCTCTCTCTCTCAACCTCCCATCCTCTTGAATCCTTGATCAATTATATATTATCATTGTTATTTCATATCTTACACCACCATTATATTTTGTCATCCACATTTCTGTTATTCATCTCCCTCGGGTGGTGGGGGCGGGCTACATATCCAACCTTGTGATGGGTGCTCCCTTTCTCCCCGTGCCCTTCCCACCATCTCCCTGTACTCATGACTTTGCTCCTGTCACTACTGTTCCTGAGAGGGTAATCTGTCCTGAATTCCAAGTGTTGAGAGCTCTTATCTGTACTGATGTGCGTATTCTGGTCTAGTTGGAGTTATAAGGTGGAACTGGGTCATAGTAGTTGAGGAAAGGAAGCATTAAGGAACCAGAAGGATAATGTTATGTTTCGTCAGTGCTATACTGAACAAGGGTTGAATCATCCCGTCCTTGTAACCTTTCTGTGGAGGGGATGTCCAGTTGTCTACAGATGAACTTTGGGTCACTACTCCAACCCCCTCATTCAGATCAATATAATTGTTTGTGATCTTTTGATAACAGATACCTGATTCCATGGACACCTCATGATCACAGTGGATGGTCTGCTTCTTCCATGTGGGCTTATTTGCTTCCCTGAGATAGTTGGCCAGTTATTTAAATTCAAGCCTTTAAGACCCCAGATGCTATAATTATTTATAACCAAGAAACCATCAGCTTTCTTTGCCACATCTGCTTATACACCCATTTTGTCTTCAGCAATGGTGTCTGGAAGTACATATTAAAGAGGGCCAAATTATTAGAACCAAGTTTTCTTTCTTAGAGTAGAGGCCCAAAATCATCTGCTATCATAATACTTAACATATAAATATATGTACATTGATCTTTATTCCTATCATTAAAAATAATATATTTACATATACATATGCCTATAGCTATATCTCTATAAATAGCTTTTGCCTTCTAGTTCTTTCCTCTATTTCCTTTAACCTTCATCCTGTCCCACTATCATGCTCACCCTATATTTGGCTCTCAGTATTTCCTCTTAGATACATTGCACTTGATCAAACCCCAGCAAGCATTTTACACCTTCCTCATCATCAATTTTAGATCTCTTGTTCCTGTACCCTTGAGTTTGTTGCATCCTCACCCCTCTTCCTCTTCCATGTACCCCCGGGACCATTGGTCGTATTGTCACTCAGTTAAGCAACCTTTTTGGAACCCCTAAATAAAAAGCATGATTAATAGTCTGACCTAGTGTAATGAACTCAAAGTGCACTACAAACCAACATTTTTGTCTGTTCCGAAAATTGACAGACATCCAGAACAAGGTTTGTCATCGATGGACACTTCACTTTTTCAAAACTAGAAAACCACTCGTACACTTGAGTTTTTCCCATTGCACTGTCCTTGTGTGCTCCATTCAACAACACAACAGTTTCTACATCATTTTTCTGGGGCAGTAAACAAAATTTCACAGGCACATGCTGTTCTCTTAAATTGGTCATCACAAAAAGGGAAGTTCAAGTGAAACCGCTCTTATGGAAATATTCCCTGTGACAAGAGAGAACCTTCCCAGACAACACCACTGGGTGCTCTAACTCAGAGTGAGTTGCTTCCTGTGCACACACCTAACGAGAAAAGCTAAGAAAGTTCCTCCCAGAGGAGCTGTTTTTTAGGAGCATTTTTTGGGGGAGGGGGAGGCTAATATATGCAGTCATACTTTGGCACAGAACTCAACATGTTCCAAATTTGTGTTCAAACACCAAAAAGCTCAAGAATTGAACATATTTTTCTCAAAAGAAGTCATTGAAAACCAAATAATTGGTTCTTGAGACCCCATAAATTTACCTCTCCAGGACTTGAAATCACTCCCTAGGATACCCTTTCACCATCAAGCTATTTCTGATGCATCCAAATTGACAGTAATTTCTTGACCTCTTTGATGGTCTTAGTTTTGTTTCAAGGTCAATGATTTCACACTTTTTGCTGTATTCGTTGTCTTGATCGCTTTTTTCATCGATATGTGTGGTCCACTTTCAGCTCACACATATTTGTTCAAGCAGAGTTTCATGTTCAAAAATGGAGCAAAGTTATGAACAGCAAGCATATTTTTTTGAACTTTACTGTTTTAAGAGTGGGAAGTTTGAGCTTGAAGTCATTCAACAACAGAGGTATAAAAGTGTATAATAGAATTATAGGATGCTTGATACTATAAAATGGAATACCATTTACCACACAATATTGGCATTTGTTTTCCAATTTTGAGTTTTTCATGACAGTATCACTAGCAAATGAGGAGGAAAGACAACAACACAACAGTTTCTACATCATTTTTCTGGGGCAGTAAACAAAATTTCACAGCCACATGCTGTTCTCTTAAATTGGTCATCACAAACAGTGAAGTTCAAGTGAAACCGCTCTTATGGAAATATTATTCCCTGTGACAGGAGACATGTTGTGGCCACCGTCAATCCATCTGGTCTAGAGGCTTCCATTTTATTCAGTGCAAGCATGATTTCCTCCTCTTGGGATTGTTCTGTCCTGATAACATATCCACAGTACATGACACAACATCTGGCCATATTTGCCTCTCAGGAACATTCCAGTTTTATTTCTTACAAGACTCATCTGGTGCTTCTATTGGCAGTGTGTGGTACGGTCCATATTATTTGCTAACACCAGAGTGCAAATGCATCACATTTTTCTGTTTTTGTTTGTCAGTATTCAATGTTGACACTTTCACAAGCATAAAATGCTATGACTTGGGTCATGAGGACTTTAGTCCGCAAAGTAACTTCCTTGCTTTTCAGCACTGTAAAGAGGGAAATCCTACAGCAGATTCACTGAATGCCAGGCCTCTTTTGATCTGTTAACTGCTGTTGCTTGAGCCTTGATTGTTGATCTAAGCAAAATGAAAGCCTTGACAACTTCAGTCTTTTCTTCATTTATCATGATTTGATCTAGTGGTACAGTGGTGGGGATTTTTATATTCCTTACATTGATTTGTAATCCACATTAAAGAATACAATCATTTATCAGCAAAGGTTTCGAGTCCTCCTCACTGTCAGGAAGCAAGGTCGTGTCACTTGCAAGTCACAGCCTTAATGCAATTGATTCAAAAAACCAACCTCACTGTCTTTGAGTCAGGACTGGCTCATAACAACCCCCTGTGCCTTTCTAAGACTAGGACAGGTTAGGGTAGTAGAAAGCACAGTCTGTCTCCCAAGTTCTGGCTGGTGGTTCCAACTGCATGTGGGTCACCGAGCAGCTCCTCACCACGGCCCCCTCAGGGCTCCCATTGAGATAGCTGAAGAAGGTCCTTACTTAGAGTGTGGTCTCGTTTAGTAGAAATTGACATTCTGTGGCAACTACATCCCTCCTCCTGCTGGATTTGGATCCTGTATTTGACTCATTAGTCTCCTGGGGTTCTCCGGAGCCATCAGAGGACTGCTGACTTGGATCCATTGGGCTGTTCGCAGATTCTGTCAGCTGGGCCTCTGTCAGCATGTTTTCTTTCTACTTGGTCTCCTGCTTTCTGCCCCTCAGTCCCTGCAGCCACAGGAGTCAGGAGAAGCCCTAAGCCTCTATCTGACCAACAGACTTGAAGTGAACCTGACTCACCCAATTACAACTGTGTATGCCATTTCTTGATATACATCTCTTTACAAAAACATACACATACAAGTATCATAGGTTTTGCTTCTCTAGAGAACACAGGGTAACACACATACATGTTGTCATCGTTGTTAGGTACCATCAATTCATTTCTAACTCAAAGCAACCTGTGCATGACAGAAGGAAACCCTGTCTTGTCCTGCATTATCCTCACAGGTCTTTTGATGTTTGAGCCATTGCTGCAGAGACTGTGGACGCTCTTCCTATGTGTTACTGCTCTTCTACTGGACCAAGCACGATGGTCTTTCCCATGAACTACTCTTTCCTGCACACTTGTCTAAAGTGTGTGAGGCGAAGCAATGCCAGCCTTGTTTTCAAGGAGCATCCTGTCTGTACCTCTTCCAAGACAGGTTGGTTTATTCTTTTAAACATATGAATTATATATAAAATTATAAATAAATATATGAGCATATTATATAATATAGTGTGTATATATAATTCATTATATATAACACATTATTCTCATGGTTGGAATTTAATATTCTGCAACAAATTGGGTTAGGGCACAAACACAGTGCATAGAAATTACTAATGCTGCTTATTATTGTGTATGTTCTGATATTCAGAAGTAGGTTACCAGGCCTTTTCCTGGAGGCACCTCTAAATACAGTTGAACTTCTCGCCTTTGTGTTAAAAACTGGATGTCTAAATAGTTTGACTCACCCAGGGACAAATAGAAATTGAGGTGGGCAGGAGGAGTAATGGATATTAAGAGATACCCAAAATAAACACATTTTGAATATTAAATGAATAATTTATCATTTGCGAGCTACATCTTCATCCTTATCCCTTTATGGAAAAATCTCACATGCTTTAAAGAGATTTTGAAGTAGTAGTTTAGGGAATGTCTAAATTTTCCTCTCTCTCACCATTTAAAAATTATCTGTTTGCACCCAAAAGCCCTGTAAATAAATCAGACTATTATTGTGAATCTGTTTTATAAAACACTTTTTGAACAAAAGAATTCAATTATAAGATATAAAAGGACAAAATTAAGCACCACATAGATCTTACTCTTATGGGAAATTTATGTGGCAAAATAATCAAATGTTCACCAAGATCAAACAATGGTTAAAGCATAGTTTACCTTCAAAACCAGTGACAGAATCCAAATATTACAATCTCAATTAAATGCTCTTTTGAACTACCTCAAACCACCTGCTTTTTACTTAAGACTGCTTTTAGAAAACATTTAGAAATAAAGATCTTTCTTTCTACTATATTTTCTGCCAGACTAACACACTGCAATCAAAGATATCAATTTAGTTTCTATTCAAGTGAGCAATGCCTCCTTGCCAAGTACTGTAAACAAATCATTAAGGCAGACAAAATTAGAAAACACATCTATGTCACTATATTGTTATTTAATAATTACATATTTTTATATTTCTTGGGGGAAATCTATTATGATTACAACTGTATGACATTTTGGAAAGGGCAAAACTATAGAGACAAAAAAATTAGTGGTTACCAGAGGGCAAGGGGGTTGGGGAGATGAATGATTAGATAGAATATGAGGCATTTGGGAATTTTAGCACAGGGAATATATTCTAGGGTACTATACCACAGTAAAGGATACATATAACCCATAGAAAATGCAGGCTGAATGCTGACATCGTGCTATTACTATTGTCGTTAGGGGCCATAGGTTCAGTTCCAACCCCAAATAACCCTACATGCAATAAAATGAAACATTTCTCAATCCTGAGCCACCATCACAATTATTGCTATAAGTGAGTCCATTTCTATAGTCACTCTGTCAATCCACCCATTAAAGAGTCTCCTTTTTTCACAGATCCTCTCCCAAATAGCATATCCTCTTCCAGGAACTTGTCTTTGCTGGTAACATGCCCAAAGTATGCGAGACAAAGTCTTGCCATGCTGCTTCTAAGGAACATCTCCCTCGAAGACAGATTTGTTTGTTCTACTGGTAGCCCCCATAAATAATGAAATTTAGTTAATAATAATAATAATAATTAAGTATTCTATGACAGTTCATCAATTGCAGTTCATCCATGCATCACTGCAATGGATACCTACTACTATCTAATCGATTCTGGCACATGAGTATGCTCTATAGTTTCTGAGACAATTAATAGTAGAAGGTGATGAGGAAAGCATATGAGAGTATTCTGTGCTTCTACCCAATACTGAAATAAACCAATAGCTTTCCTAAAATAATCTATAAAAGAAAAGAACATAAATGCTAACCAATAAAACAGAGGCTAAGCATTGGTGACAGGTTTTATGTCAGAACGGCTGAATCAGCATTCTTAGTGGATTGGCAGCTGAGTCCACATTCTGTGACCTAACTCAATCTAATCAAGTCTGTAATGGAATATGCTGTGAGAAGTCAAGCAGTTGTAAGATTAATGTGGGTTATAACCTCCATACTCTGGCCATTACCCTGATAAAATTGAAAGAAGCCTTCCTTGAAAGTATGGTGCAATTCCTATATGGGTTGATGCTGTAGAAAAACTTATGAGCTTTTTGCTGAATCCAGATTGTCCATCTGACTTGTTACCCTCCAGTTCTTTGGACTTGAGGCAACAGTGGTTGTAGTGCTTATGATGGCCCACCACTTGACATCTGACTTTGGGCTCCCCTCTGTAGTCTGTAGTATTCTGCTAGTCCTGCATTTCTCAGCCTATGATGCTACACCAATCATGAGAAGCCTCCAGTTTAACATATGACTCATGGACTCAAACCTGAACTGGACTTTTCATTTTCTACATCTGTGTGAGCCAATTTCCTGATATAAAAATCTCTCTCTCTCTCTCTCTCTCTCTCTCTCTCTCTCTCACTCTCTCTCTTTTGTGCTCTCTATCTCTCTCTCCCTTCCAATTCATACCAAGTCTGTGTGTATATAAACACATAAACACCTGCATATGCCTATATATCACAGTAATCTTATGTATTTATATCCATATCTATGCATGCATCTATATGTGCATATGTATATGTATATATTATTGAAAGTACAAATAAAAGAACAAACATCTGTCCTGAAAGAAGTCTAGCTAGAAAGCTCCTCAGAGGCAAAGGTGGGGAGATTTCCTCGCATGTTCTTTTGGCAGGTTATCAGAAGAGAGAAAGCCCTCTCTCAAAAAGAGCATCGTGTTTGGTACAGTAGCATGGAATCAAAAAAGAGGAAGTCCTTCAATAGGATGAATTGACACAGTGGCTACATTAATGGGTTAAAATATAAGAATTGTGAGGACGGCACAAGATTGAGCATTGTTTCTGCCTTACATAGAGTAGCTTTGAGTAGGAACTGACTCAATAGCATCTGTCAACAACAACATACTTATTTATATAAGTATTACTGTCCCTCAAAAAGATAAGCTATTAATCTTACCCCTATGCTTGACATTATGATCCTACTAGGGAATTTGTTTTTGTTATGTTAATGAGGAAGTATTAATTTTGGAAGTGTTTTAAGTCAATTGCTTATGAAAAATGAAAGAGAGCACAGGAGACACAATGTGGGAATAATGCATCACAGTCTGGCCCCGTCACGCTGGAGTGAGGCACTGAGGGCATGCTGCAGAGCAGCAGTGGGAGCAGAGTGATGGAACCCCCAAAGCATACAAAAAATTGACTTTGAAGGCTGAGTATGGCATCCCATCTGACTCAACTGGAAAACAGTCATAAAGGTCAACAAAAAGACAGACCTTCAACTATTTATAGATTTTTACATTTTTATCAGTGGCTTTATTTTGTTATTATTATTTTGTATTGTCTTTGTTATTGTTTTGTTGGTTTTGACTTTCTCTGTTGTTTTATCTGGCTTTGCCTGGCTGTTGCACTTATTCATGTATCTCAATGTATATCTAATAAGATAAGCAGGATAAATAATTCGGAGATGAAAAGAATGGGACCAATGGTTCTGAGTGGATAAGGGAGAAGAGGAAGTGGGAGAAAGGAAGATGAAGGGGAAAACAATCCAGGGAAAAGAGAGCAACAAATAAACTAGAATCAATGGAAGGAAGGTTGTAGGATGCCTAGTGGGGCTTAATCAAGGGCAAGGTAGCAGCAAGGAACTGCTAAACCCGAATGAAGACCAAATATGATGGTGGGACAAGAAGGAAGTAAAAGAAAATAGACTAAAGAACCAGGAGGCAAAGGATATTTCTAAAAGTCTAAATACAGGCATGTACATATGTAAATATATATATATAATGAGAAGGATAGATACATAGATATGGAATTAAGGTTGCAAATGGACATTGGACCTCAACTCAAATACTTCCTCAATGAAAGAATGCTTTGTTCTTACAGTCAAACATTCTGTGATGTTCACCTTCACGACACGATCACTGTAGCCAAAATGTGTGCATAAGCAAAACTGGTGAAGAAAGCTGATGGTGCCTGGCTATCAAAAGATATAGAATCTGGGGTCTTAAAGGCTTGAAGCTAAACAAGTAGCCATTTGGCTGAGAAGCAACAAAGCTCACATGGAAGAAGAACACCAGCCTGTGTGATCATAAGATGTTAATGGGATCAGGTATCCGGCATCTGAGACCCAGAACAAAATCATACCCATGTGAATGGGGGAGGGGGGAATTGAGTGGAGACCCAAAGCCCATCTGTAGACAATTGGACATCCCCTCACAGAGAGGTCACATGGAAGAGATGAGCCAGTCAGGGTGCAGTATAGTACCAATGAAACACACAACTTTCCTCTAGTCTTTTGGTGCGTCCTTCACCCCACTATCTTGACCTCAATTCTACCTTATACATCAGATTAGACCATAACATGCTCACTACTATAGATAAGAGCCCACAACAAGGGAATCTGGGATACACAAACCCCACAGGGCCAACAATGAATGTAGAGACACCAGGAGGACTAGGGTTAGAGTGGAAGGGGAAAGGGGGAAGTCAATCACAAGGATCAACTATAACCCCCTCCCAGGAAGACAAATAACAGAAAAGAGGATGAAGGGTGACAGAAGACAATGTAAGACATGGAAAAAAATAATTGATCACATATCAAGGGTTCAGGAGGGAAAGAGGGAAGTGAAGAAATGGGGAGCTGATATCAGGGGCTCAAGTGGAAAGAGAATGCTTTGAAAATGATGATGGCAGCATATATGTAAATTTACTTGACGTATGTATTGTGATAAGATATAAGAGCCCCCAATAAAAGTATTTAAAAGAAAAAGAAAAAAGAACAAATTGTTGTTAAGTGCCACTGAATCATAATGATCATATGCACAACAGTTCAAAGCACTACATGATCCTGCACCATCTTCATAGTGTTCTTATGCCTGAGCCCAATGATGAGCTCAACTCATCTCATGTAATGTCATCCTCTTTTTCTCCACCCTTACTCTTCACCAAACATGTCCTTCTCCTGAGATGGTCCATCCTGAAAATATGGCCAAAGTATGTAAGTATATCATCCTTGCCTTAAGGAACACTCTGGCAGTATTTCTTCCAATACAGATCAGTTTGTTCTCGGATACTTTTGTGAACACTCCGTGGTTCATGATACTTCTAATATTCTTCTCCAGCACAATTCAAATGCATATATTCTTCGATGGTCTTTCTTATTCAATGTCAATTTTCACATGCATATAATGCAATAGAGAATACCATGGCTTGGGACAGATACATTTTATTTCCAAAACATCCTTGCTCTTCGATAATCTAAAGAGCTCTTGTGCAGCAGATTTAACTATTGTGATACTCCTTTGGGTCTCTTAAGTGCTGCTTCTAAGAACAATGTTTTCTCCCCATGTATATTATGTGTTTTGTTATCCCACTTTATCTGACATCACTCAGAAGGAACCTGCCCTAATCCTGATCATTTAACTAACACTATCGTCAAAGAAAGACCCTCTTTCTCCAGATAAAGCCACATTAGCAAGTATGGGGTTTAGAGTGTCAGCATATATCTTTAAAAGAAATACAAATCAATTAGTAAGCATATATAAAGATTAAACCAAATATAAGAATGTTGTATGGATCAATATATAACCCGCTCCCAGGGGAAAGAACAACAGAATAGTGGGTGAAGAGTGTCAGAGGACAATGTAAGGTATGAAAATTGTAGTCTATAACTTATCAGAGATTTATGAGGGAGGGAGGATGTGGGAGGGAGGGGAAAAATGAGGAACTGATATCAAGGGCTCAAGTATAAGCATAAGCAAGTACGTATAAGCATACGTACAAATGTGTTTGACACAATAGATGAATGTATGGATTGTGATGGAAGATGTAAGAACTACCAATAAAAGTATTCAATTCAAAAGAAAAGGTGTACACAGACGTAACACACAATGCAACCCAAAATTACATCAGGTGTATGGTATATAGCACAATACCTAGGACATTATTAAAAATCCATAAAAGTCAAGAGCATTAAATGATAGAATCAGTACTTTTTATTTGTAACTATAGCAAGTTTTTTAGACTGGAGATGAAGGAGAATATAGATAATATAGATAAATATGATGCATTAATAAAGAGTCTACTTGGCAGAGAATGACTAAATCAATGTGAACACCAGAGGTATTCTGTGATGCTTTTGACCTAAACCATACACTTTCTAAAAAGACAGCTTACAACCACTAATTTTGTTTTATTATCAGTAGTCAGACTGAAGACAAAAAAAAATGCTGGAAGTTAACTGGGTTATGTGTATATTTATACCATTTTCTAGATTTCAAAGAGTCTCAGAATCCCTGCATGCTGTCTACATGTAATCCTTGTCTTTAATAGATTTTCTCAGAGAACACATTTGTAGTACAGTGAATTGGAAATAAGGAGAGAAAGAGACACTTAGCCGAAATTTAAACAGGAATATGTAGCCTAAAAAATTAAAACTGTTTATGTTACTCTACAATTTCATACTCAAATAATAATTTATGAAGATAGGTTAACTGTCTCCTATATGAAAACTCAAAATAAGTCAGGACCATATGATCCAGCCTTTCCATGGTATTTCAGAGAAATATAGTGCAAAAGAGTATCTTAAACCACTATCTTTATATGAATATTTCTCAGAAGTTAAGGCAAAGTCTAATTTGTACCCTATCAAAATACTTCTTAAAAATCTGTTTTTCCCCATTAAGGGGCCAGCCTCAATCCCAAGCACATGTACAACCCTCACCCATAGAAGAATGCACTCCAGAGGACAGCATTGAAGCTCCACCTCAGTTAGAGGGATTCGTCTGATCAGACCACACAGGATCAAACGAAAAAGGAAGAAGAGAGAGTAGAACACATCCTAGCCCACCAAGCCCCAAGGACAATATTCCTGCTGAGACCAGTCAGTGCACAGAGAGGCCCATAGAGCCAGCCCCACCACAAGACAAGACATCCCTCCATGGCCCGTATCAAAATGAGGGACAACCTAGAGGATTACAGGAATCGTGCCTGATCTGACTCCACCACACCACAGCAAAATGCGAAGGGCATGCAACAGAACAGCAAAGGGAGCAAAGCAATGATACAATGAAGTCCCCAGGGAATACTAAAAATACACTTTGGGGACAGGGCATGGCTCCCCATCAGACTCGACCAGAAAACACTTCTAAAGTTCAACAGACTTGGAACTATTAATAGATTTTTCTATTTTTTTGTGGTTGGGTTTGTTGTTGTTGTTGTTGTTGTTGGTATTGTTTGGTCTTTGAAGTTTTCTTTTTTTGTTTTGTTTTGCTCTGCCTTGTTTTTGTGTTTATTATTGCCTCTACATATCTATCTAGATAAGAGAGGCAGGATAAATAATCTGGAGAAGAAAACAACTGGACCAATGGTTTTGGGGGAACATGGGTGAGGGGAGGTGGGGAAGGAGGTGGGTGTTAACAACCCCAGGGACACAGAAACAGCAAGTGATATCAAATTGTTGGTTAGTAGGGAGTAGGATGCCTGGCAGGGCTGGATTAAGGGCAAGGTAGCTGAGAAGAATTATTGAAACCCAAATGAAGGCAAAGCACGGCAGTAGAACAAGAGAAAAGTAAAAAGAAATAGAGGATAGAACTAAAAGGCAAAGGACATTTATAGCTGTCTAAATATAGGCATGTACATATATAAATATATTTGTATATATTAATAGGGAAACAGATCTATGCATATATATTTATATGTTAAGTATTCAGGTAGCAGACAGACATTGAGTCTCTACTCAAGTACTCCCTCAAAGCAAGAACACTTTGTTCTAATAACCTGGCATTCCATGATGGTCACTGTCCCAACACGATCGATGAAGAAAAAGTGGGTGCCTAGCCCATGTGGTGAAGAAAGCTGATGGTGCCTGGCTATCAAAGGATACATACAAGAGCTGGAAACACAGGGAACTGAGGACATATAAACTCCTCAGGACCAATAATGAGAGTAGGAATACCAGGAGAGGAAGGGGAAGTTAGGGGGAGAAAGAGGGAACCAGTCACTATGATCTACATATAACTCATTCCCAGGGAGAAGGACAAGAGAAATGTGGGTGAAGAGACATTATTCAGTGTAAGACATGAAAAAATAATAACAGTTTATAAATTATCAAGGGGGAGGGTGGGGTGAGGGAGGAGAAAAACGAGAAGCTGATGCCAAGGGCTCAAGAAGAAAGAAACTGTTTTGAAAAAGATGATGGCAACCCATGTACAAATGTGCTTGATACAATTGATGTATGGAATGATGGTTTGTTATAATAGATGTAAGAGTCCCCAATAAAGTGATTCGTATTTTTCAAAAGATGGTGATTGATGCTAGGAACTTTCAAGTACACTCATAGTGACCAATTGTACAACTGAACAAAATGCTGGAAAGTCAGAATGGCCTGGGGACAATGGCTGACCTCTGACTTCAAAAGGAAGAAGGAGAATTACATTCCACATCAGATCAAAGTTGATTCCTAAGAGGTAGAAGTCAAATATGCCTTCACTCTCCAACCTTCTTGACCAGTTCCAATACCAACCATCCTTCCCCAGGCACTGTCTGCTTCCCTACTGGGTTCTAAAACTCATTGCAACAGTCACACAAAACTCACAGACCATGCTTACAATTTTGAAGTTTATTTTTGTTTTTGTTTTTGTTTTTTTGTTTTTTTTAATGAATCATTTTATTGGGACTCATTCAACTCCCATCACAATCCATACAAACATCAATTGTATGCAGGCCACATTTACACACTTATTGCCATCATCACTCTCAAAACATCTTCCCTCCCTCCAGACCCCCAGTATAAACTCCCTATATTACCCTTCCTCCCCCCCTTCCCCTTGAACCCTTAGTAATTTACAAATTGTTATTTTTTTCATACTGCACACTGTCCAATGTGTCCCAGCACTCACTTCCCTGTTGCCCGTGTCCCAGAGAGGAGGTTATGTGTAGATCCCTGAAGTTGGTTCTCCCTTTCCATTCCTCCATCCCTCCACCCTCCTGGTATTACCACTCCTATTACTAGTCTTGATGGATCATCTATCCTAAACTCCCCATGTTTCCAACTTCACTGTACAACTCCTGGT
>PVJH01040929.1:0-15490 GCA_004026705.1 Nesogale talazaci
AAAGAAAGTATGATTCTCCTATTGAGCAAAAAAGAATTCAAAGCTTTGTTCCAACTGCACAGCAAGGCCAACACGAGAAATTAATATTGTGTTAAGTATTATACAGCAGTTTAATTTTAATTTGTAAATCACTACCACTCATGTTACTTTTTTATCTTCTTGTCTTTATACACCTTTTTAATGATGCATCATGCTTGCTGCTTGTGTAATATACCTGTAGCCTAATATTCAGTCTATTATATGTAGAATAATGGTTTGCTAATGTCAAATAATATTGGGGCTGTCATGGAAACGCCATGGTCAGGGGTTCAAAGTCACCATGGCTTGGTGAAAGAGAGATGACAGACTATTTCCTATTATAAAGAGTTACAGCTTCAGAAGTGACTCAACAACATTGGGTTTTGGGGTACAGATTAATGTAAGTATAGCGTATACCATATTACAGTGTGAGTGCCTTCAAATTATTAATAGAAATAATTGAATATATTAATTGAAATAGAAAATAAAATGGATAATTGGCAATCCTGGAAAGTAGTAACATGGTTTAAATATATAATGTATTTACCATCTCCAAAATAAATAATTTGACAAGTTAATAAAATTCCCTGTTCTTGGAATAGTTCCATAATTCATACACTCATATGTTACAATATCTAATCCTCCATGATATTTAGAGATAATCAACTTACTTTTAATATGGGGTGAGGGCTGAGCCCCGGTGGCTTAAGTGGTTGAGTGCGGGACTGCGGGGCGTGGCCTTGGCGATTCAAATCCAGTGGCGGCTCTCAGGAGCAGCATTGGGTAGTGCCCATGACCACCAGAGGCAGTGATGCCCCAAAAACAAACAAACAAAAAGAAGATGGGGTGAAAAAGTATGTGGCTTTGTTATTTTATAGAGGTGCTGACTCCTATGGAATATTTTTATGGACCCCATTGGTATTGGATATATAGGGTTACACGGCACACTGTCAATCGTTTGTAAGTGACAGAAATGAACCAATTCACCTGATTTTCCCAAGGATGAAAAAGGATCCTTGGCATGTGATACAGTTTTCAGCGCATTGATGACATAGTCGGTGATGTGTTGGATTGCAGACCTCGAGGAAACTGTCGCTGGGTCAAGAGGCAAGCTTGTGAGCAGAAAAAAGGGACTGCCACATCACCATAAACCAGGAAAAGTTTTGTTGGGGTTGTATGCTTGCTCCAGACTTAGTCAATCTGTCTGTTCAGCAGTCAATCAGAGCAGCTGGATTATGTGAAAAAGAAGGTTGCTTCAAGACGGAGGAAGGCTTGTTAACAACTGACATGTGCAGATGATGCAGCCTTGTTTGCTGAAAGTGAAGAAGACTTGAAGCACCTGCCGAGGAAGATCAAAGACTGCATCCTTCAAAATGGATTGCAACTCAATGTTGAGAAGACCAAAATCCTTAGCACCAGACCAATAGCCCATATCGTGATAAAAGAAGAAAACACTGAAATTGTCAAGAATGTTATCTTGCGTGGCTCCACCACCAATGATCATGGAGCAGTCAAAACAACAAGTGACACATTACATTGGGCAACTCTGCTGCCAAAGATCTATTTTAAGTAAGGAAAACAATGCAATCATGTTGAGGACTTCAGTTCACTTGATTTAAGCCAAGTATTTTCAATTTCCTCACATGCATGTGAAAGTTGGGCATTAAATAAGGAAGAACAAAGAAGAATTGATGCATCTGAATTATGGTTCCGGTGAAAAATATTGAATGTATCAGCGACTGCCAGAACAAACAGATCTATCTTGGAAAAAGATCAGCCAGGATGCTCCTGAGAGGAAAGGACAATGAGACTTCATTTTAAATACTTTGCTGTCAGGAGAGACCAGTTCCAGGAGATGGAAACTGTGTTTGGTAAAGTTGAGAGGCAGTTAAAAAGAGGAGGGCCCTACAAAAGATGGGCAGAGTAGCTTGAAAAATGGGTTGATTCATGACAATAATTGTGAAGATGGCCATATTTCATTATGCTTTAAATAAGGTGGTTGGTACTATCAATATCACTCTATTGGTCTTTCCCATTGACATTAGGATAGCATAAAAATATCTAAGACATTAGACATGATTCTTCCTACTAGTGTGTTTCTTACCTGTTAATGTTCTTACAACCTACATCTTTACTCAGTAATAAACTCTTCAAATGTTCTAAATAAACTATGTACTTTCACATACCCATATTTCTACACTTGGTCTTTGTTGAAAATATTCACAAAATCATTGCCTACACATTCATATTCATAATTGAAATCTCAGAAGTTCCCGAGTATAATGGGTTATGTATGCTTTGGACTACAAACCTCCAGTTTAGCAGCTTCAATCCACTAGAGGCTTTGCAGGAGAAAGGTAAGGCTTTCCCTTCCCATAAAAATATAAACCTCAATAACCTACAGTTCTATTCTCTCTGATAGAGCCTCAGTTAGTCAGAAACATCTTGATGGCAGTGAATCTTTCTGGTTCTTGAAATCTTACCCCAATATCACATATTATAAGAGAGCATTTTTGTTCTTTTCTTCCTGGTCTGAGTACAGCATGACATTTAAGAGAATAGATTCTGGAACAAGTATATCTATGTCTAAGTCTATCACCTTCTAAACTCATCACTAGCTAGATGTGTATTTTGCATAAATAATTTGACCTCAGTGTGTCTTTGTAAAAATAAAATATAATATACCTCCTACTACCTATCTCATCCATCACTTGCCTGTCATATTGTTGTATTGTGGTGACTTGTCTGTTGCTGTGATGTGTCACTGGTATTCCAAATGCTAACAGGGTCACCCAAAGTGAACATATTGCATTGGGACTTCCGGACCAAGAACAGATTATAAAGAGGGAATCAGCTATCTACTTCAGCAGAAGTAGCTTCAGAAAAACTTATGCATGATATGAAAACATTGTTGGATACTAAAGGCTTTGTGAATAGAAGCAGAACATTGTGAGAGATTGTTCCAGAATATGTCACTCCTGCAAAAAGGTACTCAGTGTGACTAAAAATGAGCTGCATTCTCAAAACAAAGTTGACCATAATGACATGGGAAGAGTAAAACTTGTGGCAATAAAGATCTCAGGATCTTCATTGGTTAATGGCATGACTCAAAATGAAACAACTGCAAAACTATAACAATAGTTGAACCTTAAAATGTGCAAAATATGGGGCTGAGCCCCGGTGGCGTAGTGGTTGTGCGCGGGACTGCGACCCACTGGGACGGAGGTTCAATTCCTGCTCACAGGAGCAAAGGCTGAGCCTCCTACTCCCACCACCAGGGCAGTGATGCCTAAAAAAAAAAAAAAAATGTGCAAAATATGAATCTAGGAAAATTGGAAGATGTTTAAAATGAAATTGAATGCATAAATATTGATATCCTAGGTGTTAGTGAGCTGAAATGGACTGGACATTATGACTCCGAAAATCATATGTTTGCTATGCTGAAAATTATACAAAAAAGAGAAATAGCATTGCATTTATTGTCAAAAAGAGCGATTTAAGTTCTATCTTGCAGTACAATATTATCAGTGACAGTATTATAACTATATCCAGGAAACCACACAATACAACTTTTGTTCAAATTTATGCATCAAACACTAAAGCTAGTGATGACATTGAAGAATTTTACCAAAGTCTTCCATCTAAAATGGACCAAACATACATTCAACACACATAGATAAAATTAATGATGATTTGAATTCAAAGTTGTAAGCAAAAAGGAAGGAACTCTAATTGGAAAATATGGTCTTGATGATCAAAATGAAGTTGGAAATCACATGGTAGAATTTCACAAGACCAATTGCTTTTTCATAGCAAAGACTTTAAAAAAACCACACATGGAAACCATACACAAACTTTTTCATGTAAGGTCATAAAAATCAAATTGACTACATCTAGGGGAAGAGATGAAGAAGCTCAATATCAGCAGATAAAAAGAGGTCAGGGGAAAATTTTTTTTTAATAAAAGGGTGTCAGGGGCTGACTATGAAACAGACCACCAATTGCTCATAAGTAGATTCAGATAGAAGAAAATTAAAACAAGTCCATGAGAGCCAAAATATGACCTCAAATCTATTCCACCTGTATTTTGTGATCATTTCAAGGATATATTTACAATGAACACTAATGACAGAATACTCAATGAGCTGTGGGAGGATATCAGGAACACTATGAATGAAGAAATCAAAAGGTTATTACAAAGAAATGAAAGAAAGAAAATATCAAAGTGGGTGTCAGAAGAGAATTAAATTTGATTTTAATCATAGCAAATGAAAGAAATGGTCAAGTCAAGGAATTGAACAGAAAATTTTAAAGGTCAATTTGAGAAGATAAAATAAGCTATCATAATAAAATGTGCACTCAGCATATCTTAAACTGAAAGAACTCAAGAAAAAAAATCCAAGCCTTAACTTTTTCTAGTAAAATATTGAATGATGTAGCAAATATCAAAAGAAGATAGAAAGAATACACAGTCCCTGGACCAAAAATCTCATTGACATCCTACTGTTTCAGGAGATAGCATATGAGCAAAAACGAATGGTACTGAAGGAAGAAATCCAAGCTGCACTGAAAGCAATATCCAAAGCCAAGTCTCCGAGAATTGGTGGGATATTAAATGAAATGTTCCAAAAATATTACATATATCACATGCAAGTAAAATTTTGATGGTGTTCCCCCAACAATGGCTGCAGCAGCATATTGACAGGGAGCTGCCAGAGGTTCAGACCAGATACAGAAGAGGCCATGGAACAAAGGATATCATTATTGATGTCAGATGGGATTTGACTGAAAGTAGAAACTAACAGAAAGATGTTTATTTGTGTTTTACTGACTATGCTAAAGCATTCAATTGTGTAGGTGATAACAAACCATGGATCATCTTGAGAAGAGTGAGAAATTCCAGAATCCCTAATGGTACTCATGTGGAAAGTTATCAGGAATGAAGGGGAAGTTATGTAAGCAGAATGAGGGAATAGTAAGTGGCTTAAAATCAGGAATGGTATACTTCAGCAATGGTATATATCCTCTCCCCATAATTGTTCAACTTGTGTGCTGGCAAGTCATCAGAGAACCCTGTTTATATGGGAAAAAATGTGACATCAGAATTTGAGGAAGACTTGTTAACGATCTGCAATAGGCAGACAATACAACCTTGCTTGCTGAAAGTGTGGGGGACTTGAAACAATACAATTTGAAGCATTAAAATGTGAAGAAATCCAAAATGCTCACAACTGGACCAATAGGTAAATATCCTGATTAATAGAGGGATGATTGGAACTGTCAAGAGTTGGTTTGCTTGGATCCACAATCAGTGCTCATGCATGCAGTAGTCAAAAGAGTTCAAATGGCATGCTGCTGTATGAGGTAGATCTGCTGCACAGAATGGAAAAGCAAGGACCTCACGTCAAGGACTAAAAGGCACCTAACCCAAATCGTGCCACTTTCAGTTACCTCAGAGGCATGTGAAATTTGAACAGTGAATCCAAATAAAACAGGAATCCAAATAAAAATTGGTGCATTTGACCTATGACCCTGGAGAAGGATACTGAAAGCATCATGGACTGACAAAACAGCAACATCGGGTGAATTTCAGCCAGAATACTCCTTAGAGGCAAGGATGGCGAGACGTCGCCTAGTATCCCTTGAACAGTGCTTGGAGAAGGGCACTCTGCTTGGGACAGCGACAAGGAGGAAGGCACTCAAGAGGATATAGTGACACGGTGGCACCAACTGTGGGTTCAAACACAAGGACACCTGTGAGGATGATGTGGGACCAAGTGAAGTTCTGTCCTGGGGGTTGTGCACAGGGTCACTAGGGGTGAGAACCACAGGAAAGTACCTAGCAGGAGCAAGGACAACAATAGGAACAAGAACCAGCTGCCTCACCAGGTGGCTGTGGAATAAAAGATGTTTCGAATACTGCATAAGGCAAAATGTATACTATATAGTTAGCTCATTAAAATCCTAACTAGTCACTTTGCCTGACACATGGTAGATAGTCACAGGCTTTTGAATAGGAGTTTCTGCTTATAGGCGATTGAGGATGCAAAATTGGGTAGAGACAAAAGAATTGTTCTAGTTTAGAGATTCATTTCAGAGATTTCAAAGATCAGACCACTGACGACCATAGTAGTTAAGAGCCTTAATTGAGATTATCAAAATAGTAAAAGTGTTTCATGTGGAAATTTTGGTGCACTTTTAGTAAGTTCAGATGCTGTTGATAGGCTAATGAATGAATAAATGATTGACATTTAAGAAATATATCCTGTGATTTGGGTATTCATACCCTAATATATAAGGGTAAATTTCAGCCTCAGGGAAGAGCATATTAGAATATTGTCATGCACAGATGTTAAGTGTCTGCTGTAGATCAGGCACTATGCATGTTGAGTTTTGATCAGAACCCTAATGGGAATCATACTATTCTTTTGGTAGCAGTTCAGGGTTGGTAGAATTATGGCTCAAACACATAAATATAGGTTATCTTAACTAACAATGCTGTTTTCTGCATATAATTTTAAAAAAATGAAATACAGCATATTGGAATCCAACATATGTCTATGAGCCATTGAATTTTGAGAGCAGGACTCTGCCTTTGACAGTAATATTTCTTCCTGCACTAGCCAGGAAGTACTAGAAGCCAGGAAGCCAGGAAGTACTAGAAGCCAGGAAGTACTGCTTCGCCAGGAAAACTGGATTAGACTAAGTAGGAGGTGAAATGACATTAGTGAGTCTAGAGTTATGGATTTAAGTGTGGCAACATTTTTGGAAATGAAGGAGAGACCCTTTGAATAATTGCATCAAAGTTTCATCCCAGGTCTGAATTTCATATTTTTATCATTTTAAAAGGAATTGTCAAAATATGGATATATGGCTTCTACGTGACAAAAGTGTAGTGAATTGTAAATTGTGTTTCTACTCAATCTTTTTCAACAGTTTTATTATCAATTTGTTGCCATGTTTCCAACAGCAGAGAAAGAACACTGCAGCATCAACATGTCAAAACAAAACGTAAGCAATGTTATTTCATTTTAACTTCACAAAAACTCTGTAAGATAAGGCAACAAACTATATGTTATTGCCTGTCTGCTCCTTGAATAGAAAGGAAAATGAACCACAGTGGGGTCAAGTAATTTGTCAAAGGTCGCCAAGTAAGTTGCTGAGACTAATACTCTTCCAGTAGAGTTTCCACCAGACCATGTTAGACCTGAAAGGTCATGGATACACACTTGCTTCCAAGTCTGAATTGCAGCTTGGTGTGTGGAACCAAGTGACTAATGGAGAAACAGTGTTTGGATTCCATGTTGTTGAGGTTGGAAGAAACAACCCAATTTAAGCCAATGACTGAAACTGAGGGAATAGCCTGATGGAAGACGAATGTTTTAAAGCCAAGTGCTGCCTGCCTGTGTCAAGATACATGCAATTTTACCTCAATACTGAAGAGGGAAACATCTGTTACAATGGAACTACTCCAATGAAAGGAAGATGAGAAAAAAGTTTGATTATAACACTGACAATATCCACCTAACATCATAAAAATGTACTACTGCACAAGAATAATTTTCCGGGTTATAAAAACAGCTGCATTAACATGTGGCATTGTTGGATACAAATCTTGCTTTCCATTTTGCACAGTAGATATTTAAATGTCAACAGATGATTCTTCCAAGTCCCTTTCAGTACTGTGGCTTATGGAAATGTTTAATTAGCTTTACTGGCATCTCATCATCCAAGCTGCAAGTTGAGGAACTCCAAATATAATAAGCTTACAGGGAGATCTTTTATATCTATTTTGAATACGTATTTAAATCTCTCTTTAAAGGTAATTGAAGCAACCTTTATATTTTTCTTCTTGCTCCACATCTTCTTCACTAATCTATTTACTTGAATCAAGTGAAATTTATGATTTCTTTATTGATGAGCTTGAGTCCTAAATAATTGATCTGCACATAGGAGTAGACATCTGAAACATGTCATCCATATCATTCCCTCTTCGGTACTCTGCTTTTCATCTACACCTGCATTCCTGACAACACTCTCAGGCAACCAGAATAGTGAGCATTATAATTGCCCTAATGTAAATCTTTCAAGGTAACTGGTTCATGTCCAAGGTCAAATTATATCAGTAGAGATCTATTATAGATGAAGATGTATAAGTAAGACAAATCTGCGTTCATACTGAGTTAGATCTTTATGTATGTTAGACCAGGTTGACTGGAGAACAAATCCAGATGTATTCATATGTGTGTAAGAGAGAGCTTTCTATCAAAGAGCAATTGGATATTAAGAAAACCTCCCAGTCCTGTCCACATTAAGTCTATAAGCCAAATATTTTCACCCGTATGCCTGATGCTAGTCCATAAATTATGCTTTAGACTCATGCAGCACATGAAATGATGATGAATGTTGGAAGGTCACAGACCAGTGGTTGGGAAGTCCTGAGAATCCAATGGTGGTGGATGCATCTCCAGGGCTCTGGCTGCCATCATCGTGACACCATGTGACTTGTCAACAGGAAATTAAAGCAGAGACAGTATTTGGCCCACAACCAGTGAGGAAGAGAGGAATTTCCCAGAATCATCATGAGAAGGCCACACCCACAAGGACGGCTCATCAACGATGACCTGATTTACCAGCTAGACTCTACCCCTTCATTTTTTTATCCAGTTGACATAACATAGTGTGTTTGTAAATAAGTTCATAACTATGTTAGTTTTATTAACAAGTAAGTTGTTTTATTAACAACCGAGACAAATACAATAGTGGCATCTTAGTCTTTCTTTTAATTTTCACTTTAAGCAAAAGAAATAGATTAAAAACATAAACAGAAATCATTTTCTATATCTGTTTTTTGTATACCTTTATCTGTTTGCATTTAATCTTAGAAGATTGGAAGATAATCTGAAATCCATTGGTAGTATTGGTCTAATATGACAAGTTACACAAGTCAGTTACTACACCCCCAAACGACACTGCCATTAAGTCCCTTCTGACTCATCATGAACCTGCATGCAAGGGTTTTGAGATTGTAAACCTCTATCAGCACAGACAAACTCATCTTTCTCCTGCAGAGTGGCTGGTGAATTTGAACCGCCATCCTTTCAGTTAGCATTGCAGATGTCAGAGTTCTTTAACATCAACTACTGCAATCCATAGAAATGAAAAAATGTATCTGTGTTTATTGGACGAAAAAATGTTAAGTAAGAATGCTTTCATTAATATTCATAGCTTGATAATGGCAGATTTTTTGACATGGTATCAGGTACTTGTATACAGAATTCATACAAAAATATGCAAACATTTAAAAAAAGTAGCATATGGTCAAAAAACAATGTCACTGAAGGAATACATCCAAGGTAACTGAAAGCAAAAGCAAAAGAAACAAAAATATCTCCAGGAATTCGGAGAATAACCAAAGAAATGGTGTAGCAAGCTAGTGACACACTAAAAAGTCACTCATCTATGTCAAGAAACTAGCAAGACAGCTAGCTGGCCAAGCGATAGGAAAGGTCCATATTTTTCCCATTCCAAAGAAAGGTAATTGAGTGCAATAATTATCTAAGAATATCATTTGGGGGGGGCATCACTGCTCTCTGGTGGTGGGAGTAGGAAACTCAGCCCCACTGCTGGAACTGAACCTCCTTCCCAGTGGGCCGCAGTCCCGCGCACAACCACTATGCCACCAGGGCTCAGCCCTCTAAGAATATCATTACTGTGACACACAAGCAAAATTTTGTTGAGGACAATTAACACTAGTTGCAGCAGTACATCAACAGAGAGCTGGCAGAAATTGAAGCAGGATGCACAAGTGTGTTTGGAAAAGGTGTAGCATTTCTGACTACAGCTGGATCTTGGGTGAAAGTGGTGAATATCAGAAAATGCTTACTTGTATTTCATTGACTATGCAAAGATATTAGACTATGTGGATGTGTTAGTCCGGGTAGACTAGGGAAACAAGTTCATAAACATGCATATGGGTAGAAGGAAAAGGTTTATATACAAGAGGAATGGAACATTGAGAAAGCATCCCAACCCAGTCCAGTCCAAAGAAATAAATCCAAGATTAGCCCATATGTCCAATCTATAAAGTTTCCTTCCAACTCACAAAGGAAGTGCATGACACCAGGACAATCACAGGCCAGTGGATGCAGAGTCTTTTGTATCCAGTGGCAGTATAAAGACACTGGTGCTGGCAGGAGTCTCCCCATGCCACCCCATTTCCAGTGCAAATGATTCATCAGTTGGATAAGCATCTTAATGGTGGCAGGGGTCTCTCTGTGGCTTCTTTGGCCCCAGAGTACTGACTCCATTAGGGCAAGCCCATGGAGCCTCTCCTCTAGCTACTCCAGGTTCCAGGACTCAGGATCTATTAGCACGTCATCATCCCATTCTGTCGGTAGACCAACTCCAATAGATTGAATCAAGTCTCTCTTCTCCAATTGGAAGATTCTGTGACGCTTCCCAGAATTCTCAGGAGAAAGCCATGTCCACACAGAGGCCTCATTGTCTATCTCCAGATTGACAGGCTAGACTCCATCCCTAGACTCCCAATCATGAAATTGACACACGAGTACATGATTGCCACAGTGGATCATAACCAACTGTGGATAGCAGGGAAAGAATGAGAATTCCAGAACTCTTTACTGTTGAACATAGAGATTGCTGTAAGACCAAACTGACTCAATGACACCCAACAATGATGACATAGCAATTCCATTAGATTGCTTCAGTTTATTATGCACTGTCATTTCCATCACAACTGAGGTTACTTTTACAACTATCACTGTGCAGACATTGAAGATAATTGATTCAAAGACCGGAGTTGGTCTTCTCTCAAAACCCCTGCTAGACTGGAAACTCTGCTCTATGAAGTTGTCAGCGGTCCTGACTTTCATCTTGTTCCCCCATATTTTAATGCTGCTCTTAATTGAGTGTTCAAAATTGGCGACCACCACTTATGCATTCCAAGCAGCATGGCGGATCAAAGGGACTCATTGAAAGACACACTTCTTCCCTTTAACACCAATACTTATGGGCCAAAATTGAGTTGCAAGGCTACACTGATATGGTCTTCATTCTGGTGTCCATATGCCAGGAATATAGGCCAGGAATAATAAAATAGGAGAAAGAATAGATGTAGATGATGCTATGTCAAAAGAGACCTCGTCATTTAGTGGGTATACATGGGACTGCTAACCGCAAGAGCAGCAGTTGGAAACCATCATTTGCTCTGCAGGAAGAAGCTGGGGCTTTCTATGTCAGTGCAGAGTTGTAGTCTTAGAAACTCACAGGGTTACTTAAACCCCGCCCTCTATGTGTGCTATGAAAGTATTGGCATTGCTAGGTGGCAGTCAGTTTGTTTTTTGGATGCCATGTAATGTGAAATTGTTTTAGATTCTTTAAATGGTGTCAACTTTCCTACCCCCACATCTTCTTTTTATATTTGATACTGGTTCTAAAAAAGAAAGTTTTAAAAAAGAAAGAAAATAAGATTTGCAAGATATTATTATGAATTAAGTTCATTTAAGCCATCATATCAATACAGGTTCCCCCTTGTTCCTTACAGTTTACCTTGAGGATTTGTTCGCTATAGATGCATCAGTTGATGGCTACAAGTTGTCCTAATGTCAACTTTAGATTTTTTAATATAAAGACTAATTGAGATTCATGAATATTTTAAATTTCAATGAATATCTTAGTGCCTCTCTTGTAGTGGTACTGGCATGATAAACAACAAATTATAGTGACCATTTTGTAGTCTGCTTGCAAATATTGATAGACTGGTGTCAGATAAAAATCAGTGAAGTTGAGCTTATTTAGATTTTTCTCATTTGACTATCTAAATGGGTTACATTCTAGGAATACCACTAGAAAAAAATATGGCTGGAAACAAATGTCTCGTCAATCGGATCTAACTGGACATGCTTTCTTCCAGGATTCCTCTATTTTCCTTTTCAGTGAAATATGCAAAGAAGCAATGCTGTATCTTTTTCCCCCTATGATTTTATTGGGGGCTCTTACAGCTCTTATAACATCTCAGACATCATTTGTATCAAGAATATTTGTATACATGTTGCCATCTTCATTTCCAAATTATTTTCTACTTGAGCCCATGATATAAACTTCTACTTCCCCCCCCCTTTTTTTTAATAAATCTTTTTATTGGGAGCTCATACAACTCCCATCACAGTCAATACATATGTCAGTTGTGTGCAGACCACATTTACACACTTTTTGCCATCAATACATCCTCTCTCCTCTTAGCCCCCAGTACCAGCTCCCCATATCTTAATGCCAAAATGCAAGACAATTTACATCCCTCCACCTGAAATCTGTCTTCACCTGAGATTGATTCAAAAACAGATCGCATTTTAGACACCGTAAAAATTATCCTTATTTTTTTACAATAATTTGGGAGGTTAAACCACTTGTATGTATTCAGAGATGACCTCCTTCGAATCAGACAAAGACACGTGCTCATTAAATCACATTTTATAATCACGTTTTGCTCCAATCTGGTTTCTATGTTCCTATCAGAAGGGACCTGCTCTTACAGGAGGATACCATGAATGTCAGAGGGTCAATGAAAAAAAGGAAGACCTTCAGGAAGTTAGATTGACCCAGAGATTGCAGCAATGGGCTCAAACATAGGAATGACTGTAAGGACAGCAGACAAGTGGGCACTGTCTTGTTAAGTTGTGCATAAGGTCACTATGAGTCAAACTCAACCTGAAGGTTCCACACAACAACAATAACAAAATCTCCAGTAACGATGCCTCTGAAACACTGCCTCATCTTTTGTTTTACTTCATTGATGCATCATTGCTCGGAGGATAAAATGTAAAACTTTTAACATGCCTCCTCGACTTTTCTTTGACTCGTCCTTAACATCATCTATAGCGTCTCTTCAGCCCTCAACTTTCCCTCTGTGCTCCATTCACTTTAATAAGAGGTCCTTGGTTTAACCAGGTTCTCTCTCATCACCTATCTTCCCTCTGTACATTTCTGTTTTCCTAAAAGTTTTCTGAATCCTTCAGCTGTCAGTCTTTGGATTTCCATTCAGTCTTTAATGCTTTCAGTAGACATATATTTGTGATAAACATTACAGGCTTGATGCAACATAAGTTTTAGTTTATATACAGAATAAATTTATGCATGTTTGCTTCATAATACCTACCAGATATAATCTAATTAAAATTGAGATTTGTGTACCTTTTATTGAATTGAAACTTTTAATGAAGAATAGGACAATTTTATTTTCACCATTTTTGATCTCTGTGTCTAGCAAAGGGCTTGGCAAAGATAATAGGTGCACAGTGAATGTATGTCAATATACAAATGAGTGAAATGAAGTTATTAATCTGAAGGAGCCCTTAATCAATACAGGGAGAATCAACCAGGCATCAGTACTGCAAAATAATTGATGAAAATACTTTGCAAGCATTGAGAAGAGAACCATAAACTGCAAGAATTTTCAAGCAGCTGCTTTATGAAGGTACTTACTTCATGACTAGATGGGGGACATTTTTGTAAAATGTTGAGAGAAATAAAAACAATGACACATCCTTTTCTAGGATCCCTATACTCTGTATCTTAAATATAAACTATATAGTGATACCTTTTGGATCAGCACCTACTCTTGACTAGTCATAAAATGTTCCTCTGTTCCTTAGGCACAATAATTTATGATTGAGTCATTAACTATATAAAATATTTTGAAAAGAAATATGACATTTCTTTTAAAAAGGATTAGGAAGCTATTTCTTTTTATTGCTCAGTTCAATTTAAAAAGAGGGTGATAATTTTCCCAAAATGTTAATAAATGAAGTTATTCAAAGATATTCTTTGATGGATAGAGAAATATTGAACTAGGAAAAGTGTGATCCGAAAACTAAGAAAAGCTTGGGTATGAGACAGGGCTTTATTAGGAGGTTGTTATTCAATCTTTCTGTTCTCAGTAAAAAAGGAAAAAACAACACCCTGCAAGTTGTTGCTGAAAATATAAATTTTTCTCACTTTAAGAAATATTTCCTCTTGAAGAAACTGTTCTAAAAGCCAAAAATCCAACAGTCTTACACTTTTAACCACTCTTGCCTATTCAAATGATAGCATCTGTAACAAAAATCCATTCCCCCTAAATGTTTAGTACCTGTGAATATACCCAAAGTTCTTGGGAATCCAGACATCTTAACTATCTCTATGTGCAAACACAAGTCTTTTGCTATTGCATGGTATCTCCTTTTCATATAGTATAAGCTTATAAAGTAAAACATTTACTGATGGACAGATTTATTCCTAATGACAAGCCACTACATATTTTAAATGATTATCTGATCTGAGGTATTCTACTTCAAAAGACACCATAAGAAAAAGTCAATATATTGAATCCCTTTAAAATGTTAGCTCATAGGCAAATTTAATATGCTCATAATCTTTTCCCTGGGCAGTAAAATCAGTGAAGTAAACTGACTACTAATTAATGTGTCAATGCTTCACATCCATCCAGAGGAACCAGGTCCGACCAGTTGTCCCAGAGTTCTACTTCTGAAATTTTCCAGGGTATGTAGACTCTACCACACTCAGGGTCACTCAAATGCAACTTTCTTCCTTTCATTTTTCAATCATGTCTGAGTGTGCACTAATATCTCCAAGAGACCACCTGATTTAATTTCAGATGGGTCTTCCACAAAGAGTAGTGACTGCAATCTAAATGCAGAATTCAGAACTCATCATGAAAAAAAAAAGTTAAATTGAATAGAACTGACATTTAAAAGTGCTTCATAATTTTGTTTGCCTAACATTATTCTTACAAAAATGAGAGAAATGGTAAAGGCAATACCCTTTAAGCAATGGAACCCAGCAGTACTCGGTCTGAAACGTTAATTAAAAACAGTTTCATTGAAAATCAGTGATTTTGAGCTCTGCTTCCTCCTACTCTTCTTTAATTCTTTAAAATGTAGCCAAATGTTAACCTTTTATGCCTTGTATTTGTTAATAAATGTCACTCCATTCACACAACATAATAATTTTTTTAAAACCTTTGCCATTTAAATAATTATAAGTAATTTTTTTCACCCAAACCACTTTATTGGGCTCTACTCCAGACTTCATGCTATTTTATAGTTCAATCACATTGAAGAGTGCTGTACAAACACCACCACTGTTTTCTGAATCATTTTATTGGGGTTTCATACAACTCTTATCACAATCCATACATCCATCCATTGTATGCAAACCACATTTGTACGTTTGTTGCCATTATCATTCTCAAAACATTTTCTTTCTACTTGGTTTTAGCTCCTCCTTTTTCCATTCCCTCTCCACTGCCCCCTCCTTCATGAACCCTTGATAATTTTTAAATCATTATCATTTTGTCATTTCATACACTGGTGTTTCCTTTTGCCCACTTCCCAGTTGTCTGTACCCCAGGAAGGAGGTTATATGTAGATCCTTATAATGGGTTCCCGCTTCC
>PVJH01040930.1:0-15361 GCA_004026705.1 Nesogale talazaci
AAAAAAAAAGAAATTTTAGGCACTATGATAAGATTATATGGGCAGAGATTTGAGGGAAACACATCTTTCTCAAAAGCAGAGACTATGAATCTTGGCAGGAATAGAAAGCTTCGCTTTTCTCCTTTGAAGAAAGTGGTGGACTCGAAATGTTGTGGTTAGCAGCACATTACATAACCCCCTGTACTACCTGGACACATTCTTGTGCAAGACAGCTTAGGTCTTATCCATGCTTTGAGACAGGAAGGGGGTTAGCTCTAAGCTCAATTCCTCCATGCCAGGGCCATGCCTCATTTACACCTGTATACTTCTTACCTAGTACATACCTGGCCCACTTCAGATATTACAGATATTCAAAAATTGAGTGGCACACTATTCAACAGAAGTGACTCTTCATGGAACAGCCTAAGCCTCCATATTAGTACTTGTGTTAGTCTGGTTAGACCGCAGAAACAAATCCATAAACATGTATATGGATATAAAAGAAAGGTTTATATACAAGAGGAATGGAAACATTGAGAAAGCATCCCAACCCAGTCCAGTCCAAGGTCATAAGTCCAATATTAACCCATATGTCTGACACCAGTATATAAAATCTCCTTCCGACTCACGAAGCACATGCAATGACTCCAGGACAATCACAGGCTAGTGGGTGCAGAGTCTTGTGCATCCAGCGGCAGTCGAAGCATCTGCCACTGGCAGAGGTCTCCCCATGGCTCCTCATTTCCAGGGCTCAGGTCCATCAGCAGTATCCATTGGTATTAGAAGCATCTCAGAGCTGGCAGAGGTCTTTCTCTGTTTTTTTCAGCTTCAGAGATGTGGTTCCATCAGGGTAAGCCCATGTGGCTTCTCCTCCAACTCCTCCAATTTCTAGGACTCAGTTTCTATGATGCCATCTTGTCTTGTCAGTGGAGCATCTCCAAGCAACTGACTTCCGTCTCTCACCTCCAATTGGGAAATACCGCGAGACTTCCCAGAACTCTCAGGAGAAAGCCATGCTCACACAGAGTCCTCATTGGCTCTCTCCAGAATGACCAGACTCCATCCCCACACTCCCAGTGCTGAAATGGACACAGCTCAGTGACTGCCACAGTACTTTCTTTGGAAGCCCAAATTGGGGCAGATGATTAAACATCCAATTGCGAATAGAACAGTTGATGTTTCCTCATACAGGCAACTCCTAAAGAAGGCCTGGTGACCTACTTTAGGAAACTCGGTCATTGACAAGGCACTAGAGAGCAACTCTACTCTGATTCACATGTGGCTGACATGAATCAGCACAGACACATCACATCCCTCACTTTTTTTGCGTTTTTTTTCCATTGAGTATTCACGGAGTATGTGAGAATAACTCTTTAGAGAGCTGCTTTGGGTAGCTAGGGAAAAGTGTGTTTCTATCCATAATACATGGGGCCACAGAACTATCCCTTTGTTCCGAGGGTCTAGTCCTGACCGCGAAGAGAAGGAATCCAAATCTCTTCCATGAAAAGATGCGCCAGTGTATTTATCTGGGAAACAGAGAAGAAAACAAATATGGTGTGTGATTTATAAATCCTTCCATGACAGGAATGTGATTGGCGTGAGACACCACATAAAAGGAATGAGGATTTAAACAACAAAAGAACAGGTGCCAAAGAAAGACTATCCAGATGGAATGAGGACATTCCTCTCCATGTCACCAGTGAGTTAATGAGAAGGAGGAGATGTTTACTTATTCCAGCGTGGTTCTGTAGGACAGATGAGAGTTATTTGTGGATGTTAATAATGGTTACTGGCTGTTTTTGTTGGCTATGCTCAGATCAGCTGGGCTCAGGACAACGTCGTGCACCGCAGAACGGCTGGGAGTTTTCACAGTCAGAAGTGATTGGTGGCATTTATGTTGGGTTAAAACACCTTAAGCTAAGAAAGGAATTTGCAACAGGAGAATCCAAATGGCGTTTGACATTTGGGGAGCATTGTTAGAGTACACAGAGGCTTTAAAAGTAAATAGCGTGTCCTACCAAATTGTACTTAAAACAATGCTTTAAGAAGTCACACCTCATTTTGTCTTCAGCAATCACGTGTGTCTTGGGTGCACGGGGGAGGGGGAGAGCAGGTGACCTTTACAGAATGCCAATTTGTTGGAACAAAGTGTTCTTGTGTTGAAGGAAGATATGAGCCTAGGCCCAAGGCCCATCTGCAGCTTCAGTGTATTGCCTTATAAATATGTGTACATAGGTCAATACCCACTATCATAACCTCAGTGCTGCTTCTCACTCTGGACTAGCATGTACATAAAATTCATGAAACATGGAACCCAGGAACAGGAATAGGAATCGTGATATCAAAATGGTGGGGGGGATAGGTGGGGAGGGGAGGGAGTACCGTTTGCCTGATCAAAATGAATGGCACATTACCACACCCCCCAATCTAGGGGGAAGCACAATAAAAACCAGAGGGGAAGGGAGACAGCAGACAGTGTGGGATTTGCAATAACAGTCCATAAACTATCAGGGAGCCACTATGTTTCGGGGGTGGGGATGGGAAGAGGAGTTGATTCCAAGGGCTCAATGGAAAGTAAATGTCCAGAAAAGAGCAATGGGAAATATGTACTAATATGTTGGATACAATTGATGTATGGATTGTGACAAGAGTTGGAAGAGCCCCCAATTATATGATCTAAAAAAAAATTCACCACTCAGACTTACAGCAAAGTCAAATACTCCAGTCTTGGTTCAGAGGCAAAGAAATTGGGAAAATGCAAATGACAATGAGTGATTTTGTAAAATAATTCAAGAGCATCACAGATTTTATTTGATAGCTTCAGACTATAATTCCTGACATTGGGGGCATTTAAATTTTCTTTAAATAAGCATACACTGGAGGTGGGTACACTGAACCAGTGAAAAATCTAGAGATTGAAAATATCCATCCATTGTATCTAATAATGTATATGAATCCAGCTTCCCTCAAAGGATCAACTGGATGCTTGATTCTAGTTAATGGAGGCCTGGTGTAGAGGCTATGATCACACAGGAGTATGTCCTTGTTGGGCTGCGAGGTTAGCAGCCAGAGAAAAATGAGACTTCCTGTTCCCATAAAGATTTAGCCTCAGATACCCTTCAATATTCATTGTGAGTTAGAAATTACTCCAAGGAGGTTAGTTTCATTTTGTGTTTATTTGTATTTGCTTTTCAAATATGTGTATGGGTATATTCACACGCATAATACACACACACACACACACACACATATATATATATATATGTCATTGTTGTTTTGTGCAATTGAGTCAATTCCAACTCAGGGGAACACTGTGTGACAACAACAAAGCTGCCCCCATAGGCTTTCCCAGGCTGCAATCTTTTTTTTTAAGGTCATTTTATTGGGTGCTCATACAACTCTTATCACAATCCATCCATCCATCCATTGTGCCAAGCATATTTGTACATTTGTTGCCATCGTCATTTTCAAAACATTTTCTTTCTATTTGAATCCTTGGTCCCTGCTCTTCTCTTTGTTCCTCCCTCCTTCCCTCATGAACCCTTGATAATTTATAAATTATTATTATTTTATTTCATGTCCTACATTGACCGATGCTTCCCTTCACCCACTTTCCTGTTGTCTGTCCTCCTGGCAGAGAGTTCTTTGTAGATCATTGTGATCAGTCCTTTTCTTTAGTCCCTGATCTTCCCCTTACCCTCCTGGTATGGCAACTCTCAATATGGGTCCTGAGGGGTTTATAGATCTTGAATTCCCTGTGTCTCCAGCTCTTATCTGGATCAATGTACATGATCTGGTCTAGCCAAATTTGTAAGGTAAAATTGGGGTCATAATAGAGGAGAGAAGTAAGCATGGCTTACTTACAGATGGGCTTTGGGTTTCCACTCCACCCTCCCCCTCATTCATAATGATATGATTGTTTGGGGTTTTTGATGCCTGATACCTGATCCCATCTACACTTCATAATCACACAGGCTGGTGTGCTTCGTCCATGTGGGCTTTGTTGCTTCTCATCTGGAGGGCCACTTGTTTGTATTCAAGCCTTTAAGACCTTGGGATGTTATATCTTTTGAGAGCTGGGAACCATCAGCTTTCTTCACCACATCTGCTTATGCACCCTTTTTGTCTTTAGAGATCGTGTCAGGAAGGTGTGCATCATGGAATCCTAGGTTGTAATCTTAGAAAAGTAGTTCATTAGGTCTATTCACATGAAGTGACTATTGAGTTCTTACACCAACATTTCAGTCAACAGCCAAGTGTTTAATCATCATGCCTCTAGGTCTGTTGTAATACATATTATGTTATTATAATTATAGGAGCCTTGGTGACCTATGGGTTACTTGTTGGGCTGCTAACTACAAGGTCAGCATTTCAAAACCAATAGCAGCTTCTTACAAGAAAAAGGAGGTTGTCTATACCCATGAAGCGCTACAGTCTTGGAAACCCCCAGGGAAGTTCTACCTTACCCTATGGGGTCAATGCCGGTCACCATCAACTTGACAATGAATTTTGGGTTTGGGGTGTTTGTTTTATTTTTGAATTTCATTTTTTATTATAATTAAATGTGATATAATATACTGAGAAGCTTTGGCGGTGTGGTGGGCTAAGTATTGAATTGAGAACCATACAAGGTTAGCATTTTTAATCTACCAGCCTCTCTGAGAGAGCAAGATGAAACTGACTGGTTTTATGTAATATATGTTTATGTAATATATTACATAATATATTACTGGTTTTATGATTATACACACACACACACACACACACATAGAATCAGAAGTAGAAACATGGAAAACTATTGCCAACCAGAAATTTCTGGAAGACAGAAGCAAGCAAATGGATGGACTGTCAGAAAAGTGCTGAGGAGACTACATAAGACGGGGGGCAAGTAAGTGTCTCCCCTGGGGAGCCCCAGAGAAGTTCTGGCTCAAGTCAACAAACACTAAGCAGGAAAGGGTTGCTGTGGGGTAATCATCAGTGACCTCATAAAAGAGCTGCATTCAGTGGCCGCCTGGGACAGCTGGGCCCTTTCCCTCTGACCTCTACAAACAGTTTGGCAGCTGAGACTTTTGCTCTCAGGCTAGCAGCCAGAGCACCTCCCTCTAGATAGGAAGCAATCAGCTCCTAGCAGGCTCCAGTGATCCTGCTGTGGTTTAGGAAAAGCAGGGGACACAAGGAACGGGCTCTGAATCTCTTTAATAAATTCAGAGGGAAAATAACTAGGCGGATGCAAAAGGCATCCTTAGCCCCAGAGTAAACTGTGTTAGGGTTTCCTGGCCAGCCTGCCTATTCTTTGCTCTCAGGATGCCCTTCACAACAGCTTTCCTGTCCAGAAGTCCATCCACTGACACAGGAACTGCTGGCAGGAGTTCTGGACAGGGAAAGGCTTCTTGGAGAAACAAACAACTGAGGAAGAAATCCACTCAAACGGCTTTTACTTGATAGATATCAGAAGTTCAAAAACAATCACATTGACAAGAAAAAGAGTGGACAATGTGAAGAACCTAAACCCACCTGTAAGATAATTGGACAGTCCCTCACAGATGAGCCACATGGAAGGAATGACAAATCCAGCACTGAGGAAACACATAACTATGCACCTGTTCTTTACTATTTCCTACCCTTACTATCATGTGAGATCTACATATGTTCATTTGTATAATTTAGTTCATTCCATGAAAGCCAAGATAGATAATACTTCAGAAACAGTAACAGGAGTAATGATTGCCTGAGGGCATGGGAAGAGGGGGAGAAGGGAAAGAAGCTGATTACAAGGATGACTGTAAAACCCTACTGAATAAGAGAATTGTTGGTGAATGGGTACATTGGATGATATAAGATACCACAATATATCTATCTACATGTATATGTGTGTATATATACACATTATATATAAAACAATAAGGGTTGGGGGAGGGGATAAAGAAGTACTGATATTAAAAAGTTCAAGAAGAAAGAAAATGTTTTGAAACTGATGGTGGCTTTAATTTTACAATTATGCTTGAGCGAATTGAATCATGGATGGTTATAATGTTTGTAAGAGCTCCCAATAAAATGATTAATAAATAATGGGGGGACTGCTTTTACTAAATTAAGGAGTTTATTTAGCTCTTCATTCATCTATTTGAATAGAGAAGGCAGGAACTTCAGGCTTATGAGCCCCAAAACAAACCAACGGAAAGTCTTAGGTAAATAAAATAACTGAGGCCAAAGGGAAAAAATCCAAAGAAAGAAATATTTTTTAAAAGCTAATGAATTCACACACCGATCAATTACATTAATAATACTTATATTTTCTATCATTCTTGGAATAGAACTTCAACCAAAAAATAAAAAATAAAAGGAAGACCCTCAAGGAGATAGACTGGCACATCAGCTGCAACAATGGGCTCAAACGGAACACCAGTGGACAGGTCCGGCCAGAAATTAGGAGGATTTTGTTCTTCTGACTGGAAAACTTGGGACAATGACATTTGCCAATTATGAAAATATAAAATGTAAATAATACCATTAATGTCAATCAAAGAACTAATTGATATCATCAGAGGAATTTTTACAACTACTGCATTCTTAAAGCAATTGAAGTTTGCGATGAACTGAGCCATTTTTGTCCCCACTAACACGAGGCACCCTGGTGAGATGGTTGGGTGTTGGGTTGAAACCACGAGCTGCTCCACGAGAGAAAGACACGGTTTTCTACTCCGATCAAGAGTTACGGTCTCAGGAAACCATAGGGGAAGCGATACCCTGTCTTACAGGGTCACTAGCAGTTGGCATTGACGCAATGGCAGAGAGTTTGGCTTTTTTGTTTGTTTCTAAAGAACAGAGCAAGGGGCCTGGTGGTGCAATGGGTGAAGTGTTGGGCTGCTACCCAAAACGGCAATTTCAAACCCTCCACCCACTTCACTAGCGAAAGATGAGGTAGTCTACTTCCTTCTTCAGGGACTGTCTCTCCTTAGATCATGTCCAAAGTATGTGAGATGGCCATTTCACCTAAGGAGCTTCCTGTACTTCTTCCAAGACAGATGTTTGTTCTTTTGTCAGTCTGTGGTACTTTCAATATCCTTTGCCAACACTATAGTTCAAATGCATCGACTCTTCAGTCTTCCTTATTGAATACCCAACTTTCACATGCATACACGACCGTTGACAATACGATGACTTGGGTCGGTGAACCTTAGTACCCACTGTAACATCTTTGCTTTTCAACTCTTTAAAGAGGTCTTGTGTAGAAGATTTACCGAATGCAATTTTTCACTGACCTCTTATCTGTTGCTTCCATGAGCATTGATTGTGGTGTTGATGTTGAAGGCTATATCACTGTTGCAAACATACACAAGAAAATATACATCAACTTCTACATGTACAATTTAGCAACAATGACTGCATTCTTCAAACATTTCTGAGTTGCTCCACCCCATTAATATAAACTTTTTGACCCTTACATTTTGTACTTCATTTTTCTAGTGGCTATTGTCAATTTGATCTCTTCAAAATGCAAAATGGCCAAAGTAGACGTTCTTTTTTTTCTTCTGGTTTTTGGAGCATCACTGCTCTCCGGTGGTGGGAGTAGGAGGCCCAGCCCCACTGCTGGAATTGAACCTCCGTCCCAGTGGGCCACAGTCCCGCGCACAACCACTACGCCACCGAGGCTCAGCCCCAAGGTAAACGTTCTTTACTGGTTACGTTAAACTGTTGTTGGTATTAAGAAGACTTCATTGGCTATTTTCAGATTAGGTTGAATGCATTCAACAAATACTGCTGTTCTTAAACCTTGCACTTAGGACCTTGACGGCATCATGATCAGAATTGTAGGTAGTGGTTTGAGTTGAGGAGATGTGAGTGAAAGCATAATCCACCCTGGATAGATATGTGGAAACTTCTCTTTTCTTCCCATATCAAATCCTGGAAGCAGAAATCAGTAAAAAGTTAGAAGGATCAGTTACATGTCTGGCCCTACCACTATCACGCTGGATACGTCACAACTACTCTCTGTTCCACCGCCTTTTTGCTAAAGACAAAACTAGTATTATTCCTTTCTTTTTTCTTCGCCTTTCATCTCTCTTGTCCAATGACCTAACAGATTTGTTACAAAGATAAATGAAATATTGCTGATCACATTTCTCTGGGAAAAAGTAAAACCAAAGCCATACATGAAAAGCAGTCTTCTTCAATGGAGCTTTTATGCCTACCATCAATAAGGCAAATCAAGAAGAGGACGGTGGTTAGCCACTTGTGTCAACCAGCTGCCATCAAAATGACTATAACTCGTGACAATCCCATGTACATCAGAGTAGGCCTGTGTTTCTCAGGGTTTTCAGAAGTTTCTTTCTTTCTTTCCTTAATTGTAAGTAGATTGCACCTCTCACTCTAATATCCACATTTGTGTGGATGAATTTTCCCATTTACTTGCATTGACTGTGCATCTTCCCTTGTCTTTATCAATTTATTAAGTGCTCTCAAGTTGGTTCTGACTCTTAGGACCCTATCTAGAATAGGACAAAACACTACCCAGCCCTGCACCATCCTCACAATTGTTATGTTGGAGCCCATTACTGTAGCCACTGCATCAATCCATCTCAATGAGAGGCTTCCTCTTTTTTCTATGCTCTCTACCAAGCATGATGTCTTTCACTAGAGACATATGGTAAATAAGTAAACAAATTTACCTAAAAGTCAGTGTCAGTAGTAAAAACTAGGGGTGGGGGGAACAAACAGAGAAGGACATGTAAATAGGGGGAAAGAGAAATGAAAGAATGCTATTTTAGATGAGGTCGTCAGGCAAGACCTCTCTGAAAAGTTGATATTTGAACAGAGGTATGCACAAATTAGTGAAGAGAGTCATGGTAATATCTAGATAAGCAACATTCTAGGCAGAGAGACATGAGTGCCTAGGTCCAAATAGCAATATTCAAGGAAAAGTAAAGGAAGAACAAGAATGGGAGAGCAGATAGACAGAGAAGCTAGCAAATACCAAATTGTGTTGAACCCTGAAAGCTTCTGTAAGGATTTTACTTGTCATAGGAAGCCATTGAAAAGATATAAATGAGAAAATGATATGACATATGTTTTAAAATTACTTTCTGGGTTGGAGGGCTTGTCCCACTCCTTACTATATGATCAGCCCCTCCTCCCCCCAGACAGATTGACTTCAGAGGACAGCAGTGAAGCTACAGCTCAGGGAGAGGGACATGTCTGCTCAAAGCACATGGGAGAAACTAAGGGGAGGAAGAGAAAGTGGAACACATCCTGTCCCACCAAGCCTTGAGGAGGATATCCCTGCTCAGAGCAGCCAATGCACAGAGAGGACTACATGGCTAGCCCCACTATGAGACATGATGTCCCTCGCTGACCCAAGGCCTGTTGGGGACAACACTAAAGACACAAGGTTGAGATTACACCAGGTCTGAGCCCACCATATCAAGGCAAAACACTAAGGGTGTGCAGGAAAGCAGTCGGGGCCGGGGTGGAGGGGAGGTGGACGAGGTGGAGGGAGAGCTGCACAACACGGAGGTGCCGAGGGAGGGCCAAGGAAGACATTAGGGCTCAGACATGGCACCCCACTGGACTCAACCAGAGGACATTCCAAGAGGCCAACAAACAGATCTTGAACTTTTTTTTTTTTTGGCATCTCTGCTCTCTGGTGGGAGTAGGAGGCCCAGGCCCACTGCTGGAATTGAACCTCTGCCCCAGTGGGCCGCAGTCCCGCGCACAACCACTACGTCAACGGAGCTCAGCCCCAGATCTTGAAATATTTACAGGTTTTTCTTTTTTACTATTATTTTTATTTTTTAACCCATTTATAGTTCTTTCTTGGGCATTGTTTTCTTTTTTGTTGTTATTGTCATTGTTTTGTTCTCTTTTGTCACTTCATCTTGCTATGTCTGATTTTTTTGTGCATATTATTATCTCTGTGAGCCTATCCCGATAATATTGGCTGAATGAACAGTCTGAAGGAGAAAACAATGGGACTGATGCTTCTGGGGGGACATTGGAGAGGGGGAGAGGGAAAAAAGAGGTGGTGTTGACCAAACCAAGGACAAAGGAAAAACAAGTAACCCAAAATCAGTGGCAAGAGGGTGTGAGAGGCCTGTTAGGGATTGATCAAGGGTAATGTAAGCAAAAGAAATTACAGAAACCCAAATGAATGCTAAGCATGCTAATGGGACAAGAGGAAAGTAAAAGGAAATAGAGGAAAGAAATAGAAGGCAAAAAGGCATTTATAGAGTTCTAAATGGAGGCATGCACATGCATAAATATTCTTATAAATGATGGGGAAATCGATCTATATGGATACACTTACAGGGTTAATATTAAGGCAGCAGATGGACATTGGACCTCCACTTAAGTACTTCCTGAATGTAAGAACACTTTGGCCTATTAAATTGACATTCCATGATGCTCACCTTCCTGACACAATTGCAGAAGACAAATGTGTGTATAAACATAAGTGGTGAAGTAAACTGATGCCTGGCTATCAAAAGACATAGCATCTGGGGTCTTAAAGGCTTGAAGGTAAATAAGTGGCCATCTAAGTGAGAAGCAACAAAGCTCACATGGCAAAAGCACACCAGTCTTTATGATCATGAGAAGTCTAAGGAATCAGGTATCAAAGAACTAAATATTATATCATTTTAAATGAGGGGAAGTACAGATTGGGGATCCAAAGCCCATCAACAGGTAAAGGGATATACCCTTACAGAAGGGTCATAGAGAGGAAACGAGCCAGTCAGGGTGCAGTGTAGAAATGATGAAGCATAAAACCTTTTGCTCATTCTTCAATGCTTCTACCCTCTTCCCCGATATCATGATCCCAATTCTATCTCACAAATCCAGCTAGACAGGATGTACACTGGTACAGTTAGGAACTGGAAACATAGAAAATCCAGAACAGATGATCCCTCCCTTCAGGACCAGTAGTGAAATTGGTAATACTGGGAGGAGGGAGGGAAGGTGGGGTAGAAAGGGGGGACTGATTATAAGGATCTACATATAACTGCCTCCCTGGGGTATGGACAACAGGGAAGTGGGTGAAGGGAGACATCAGATAGTGTACAATATGACAAAATAATAATAATTTATAAATTATCAAGGATTCATGAGGGAAGGAGCAGCAGGGAGGAGGGGAAATATGAGGAGCTAATACCAATGGTTTAAGCAGAAAGCAAATGTCTTGAGAGAGACTCTCTCCACATGGACCACCAAGAGAGGCTGAGGTGAGTATGCTGCCATGAAATATGTCTGACTCCATTATTTCTATCTTTCATAATTTCTACAACTTTACTATAATCTTACTTATGATTGCTGACAATTTTGCCTACTGGGCCCATGATGATGTGTTAGTGGCTGGTTCCTCTGACAGACAGGCATACAATAATATGATTTTTGCTCTTTGCTGTCTCATACCTGATCCCTTAGACACACCATGGTGTGCTTTTTTCATGTGGGCTTTGTTGCTTCTCAGTTAGATGGCTGCTGGTTTACCTTCAAGCCTTTAAGACCCCAGATGCTATACCTTTTGATAGCCAGGCACCTTCATCTTTCTTCACCTGTTTATTACGTTTTAAAGATTGAGTGGTATACTAATATTTATAATAAATGAGTTTGAAATTAGGGGTAATTTATGTTTTATATGCAGATGTCAAGATACTTGCTAATTTTATAGTTTCCTGTGATGAGATTCTAAAGGTTACAGATAATAAAGAAATAAGAAATGGTAAAAGATGTTTTGAGAATGATGATGGCAATAAATGTACACATGTGCTTGGAATACAATGGACATATATATGGATTGTGATAAGAGTTGGATGAGCCACCAATAAAATGATTTTTTTAAAGAACAAATTTAAAATGCATTAAAATGGAGAACAAATGATGGGGTGTTAAACTAATTGCCTCTGCATTAATCAATTTCCCAGTGCTGTGTCTGATAGCAAGGCCACGCATATCGCAGGTCAAGGGTTAGAGGGGATTCCCTTGAGGCTTACTCCAAATGGAGCCCCTGCGAATGGCTCTGGAGTTCTCACACTCATCCATAGCCTTCTATTAACTGTGTGCTCCTAATTTAAGTTCTAAAAGCATTCACTCCTCTGACATTGGATTGTAGTATTTTCAACTGTTGGATCATAGAGACAGGTGTGCTTTTTCAATGTGGACTTAACTGTCACCTCACTTAGATATTTGTTTTTGTTTTTTAAAGAAAAGCCTTCAAGGACCGAGACATTGTTCTTTCTGATAGCCAGACCCCACTGGGTTTCTTCACCACACTGCTGTAGCACACTGTGGATTCAGTGATGTCTTTATGAGCCTTTGTCCACTTCTAAATTGGGCTATTCATCTTTTGTGATAGAGATGGCACCATTGTCTACAGATTGAGAGATTAGTCTCTTGTGCCATTGCCAAAGATCATTTTGCCCACTCCATGAGTTCTCCTTTGACTCTGGATGATATCTTTTGATGGAAGAACTTCTTTTGACTCGTATGAATATTGTCTGTGGATTTGTTAAAGGCTGCAACATTAACAAACAAACATTCATTATCTTAAAATAAATGTATGACTGTGGGAAACTAACACCGAGGGAAATGTGACTGGGACATATTCCCTGACTAGTACAGAAGGAATATAGAAAGCTAGTATTCCACGGTAGGAAAGCCACTACTTTGGAACATTAGAGATAAAGTCCAAGTACAACTTCCTGCATTCACCATCTTTTCCACAGTTTCTCCCCTTAAGCTGTGCTGCCTTAAAGTGGGCGCATGGTTGATTCTGTCTCCCTATAAAAGAAGACTTTCCTAATTTCTCTACCTTTTCCTGCGGCGCAGGCATCCACCCCCTCTCTTACCTTCCCCTGCATATGGCTTAACTATCCCTTGTGATGTAAAGACTTAACTTTCAGATAAGATCTGTAAAAAATTCAGGAGAAAGAAAGAATATTTCTTCTTGTGCACTGTTCTGAGAGGGGAAGATACAGCTTTCAGTGTTCTGAGGGCTGGGCCTGTATCTTCCAGACCATTTCTTTGTGTGTGCATCTTCACTTAATTAAACAATGCTTTGATTTTAGGAAAAGTGAGATTTAAATTTACCCATCTTATAATTTGTTCAGATCCTTCCTTTGCCTAACTTCCTGGAAAAAATTAAATACCATTAAAAATGCTGGAACTTTTTCCTCCAAACATTAAGAAACAACAACAGAACAAGATTGGATTTACAACATACAGCAATAATATTAAACTCCTCCAGGTCTTAACTGTCATACTAAAGTGCAATCCTCAAAAATGCCCTAAAGATCACTGGTGGGTGCTAGTGTCTTTGACCAGAAAAGGAAGAGGAGAACCACATGACATGGATGAAAGATAGACAAGGGCTGTTACTCTACTCTTTCTGAACCCACAGAGTTGGAAGCAAAATTGATGTTAAATATAGAGTCTGAAAAGCTGTTAACTTTTACCCGTCTCAGAGGTCAGAATCAACTCTGGACCTTTCAAAGTACTTATCGATATAAACTAGCTACTATTTCAGTTACTTTTCGTGCTGTGTTGGTTCTATTTGAATCTGTGACTGAGGGAGTGTATGCATTCTGAATTCTATGCTGCTTTTAACACTGATGACCAGTTGAGTTCATTAGCAGTGGATGACTAAGAGTTGGATTCAACTTGAAGGTGGTGGGTTGTTTTGTTTGTTTTACGCACCAAATCCTGGAATTTTGTAAATGAAGCAGAAACAAACATGATGACTAATAATGCCAGTAAAGCTTTACAGGTATTCTGTAAGGAGAAAGGTGTAAATTGAAGGGCCAGTTTAGCTGGGCACATACTTAGGAAGCATCAGAAAGACTGTTAGGCTGGATTTCAAGTGGTAGCAGCTGGCCAGTCAAGGAAGGAGGGGAGAGAGGAAAAGCATCAGGTGCAAATGCATGGGTATGGGAAACAGCCTGGTGAACTGAGGCACAAGAAATAGCAACAAATCCTACAGCAGGAGAGAAAATGTGAGAGTAACACTTAACCAAGGGCCAGAAGTCAAGGAATGAAGAAAACTGAAGAAAGAGCAAGACAAAAAAGTAACAGATGGTATGAACTTGTGAAGGTCTGTTTACAAACAAGAATATATCTTCCTCTTTGGAACATGAACAGACTTTGTCCTTAACATGGGGGTAAATGAGGCATTAGTCAACTTCCTTAGATTCATAAGACGAAATATATCTATACTCTCTTAAAACAATGAGATTGATTCTTTGCCCTCAGCTCCTTTCACACACCTGGATTGTTTCATTGTTAGGACAACCCAAGCTTTCATCTAAGGGGTTTGAGCCTTTGGTGGCCCTACCTACATCATACTATTTGTGCCCCCTGTTGAATTTAAACTTGGGTCATAAAGTATGGGTGAGTTTCTGTGGATCATTTGCTAAGGTGGTGATGCTAATGCCCCAGTGTGGTTGATGGTCCTGGAGTCGAAGCGTTCTCAGGAAGCTCATAGAAGCAGCAGTCAGGAGATCAAACAACCCCTTGCACTGGGTAAATGGCCACACAGGACCTCTTTAAAATGTTGAAAAGCAAGGATGGTACTTTGAGGAATAAGGCGCACCTGACATTTTCAATTGCTTCATATGCATGTGACAGTTGGACCTGGAATAAGAGAGATCGCAGGTTAATTAGTTCCTTTGAAGTATGGTGCTGGCAAAGAGGATATTGAAAGTACCATGGACTGGCAAAAGAACAAACAAATTTGGGGCCGAGCCCCGGTGGCATAGTGGTTGTGCGCGGGACTGCGGCCCACTGGGACGGAGGTTCAATTCCAGCAGTGGGGCTGGGCCTCCTACTCCCACCACCAGAGAGCAGTGATGCCCCAAAAACCAAGAACAAACAAATTTGTCTTGAAAGAAGTACAGTCAGAATGCTCCTTAAAAGCAAAACTGGTACTGCGGACATATTGTCAGGAGAGACCAGTCCCTGGGAAAGGACATCACGCATGGCAAAGTAGGAGGGGCCGTGACAAAGAGAAAGACCATCGACAAGACGGACTGGCCCAGTAGCAACAATAATGGGCTCAGCATCCTGAAGAACCGTGGTGAGAAATGCACGGGGATGGCGATGTTTCATTCTGCCGTGCTGTGGGTTGGGTGAGCCCGAGCTGACGCAGTGACACCTAATAAGAACAGGCAGAAAAAATCTAATGATTTACTTTGGAGAAATAAGTTATAGGTGACCCTCTGGCGCACAGCTCTATTCTGACACACTCGGACCACCACGATTTATCATTAACGCCACAGAAATTCCACAGCCAGCTGGGGATCACCTTTGTCTCTCTACTTGACTGAGCAGTCGCCTCTTTTTGAGTCAACGTTAATCAAACTCCTTTTTCTGTTTGCCAAGGATCCAGAAATGG
>PVJH01040931.1:0-15350 GCA_004026705.1 Nesogale talazaci
CGCTGTCTTCTTTTCCCTCCACTCTGCCTGCACCCTGGGTTTGGGGCAGCGGACAGCGCGAGGCGCGCCAGGAGTGAGGAGTTGTCCCTAACTGGTGCGCTCCAGGACAGGGGCGCTCAATCCGGTCCCCTCGTTCGCGGTTGGACCCGGGTTGGGGGACGCGCGCCGCTCTGGGGCTGTCGTGCTGCGTAGGGAGAGGCCACCCTGCGGGCACGGAGGAAGCTAGAGGCTTCGGGGTGTGTTCTCCGGGGCTCACGTGCCCGGTTCGGTGGGCGAAGGGGAAGCCCACTAGCTGGCATTTTAGGAACCTGTTGGGAGATAAGTCCATGTGGTCAGGAGGAAGGGAAAATCCGTTGGGAAAGGCAAACATCTTTTAGATAGGGAATTCTGGGAGGAGGACCGAGCCCTGCGGCACAGCTAGGAACCCTAGAGGGGGTAAGAGAAAGTTGGGGATAACCACCCTAGTTTAGGAAGCATCCTCCGATGCTTCCACTTGAGGGATGTTGAGAGGTCATATTCTCAGGCCTTTGGATTCTTCCAAGTTCTTAGGCCTTAAGACTCAGCACCCCCCACCGCGTCCCCGAAATGTCATGAAGACCTGGGGCAGAGGGCCCCTCTGGAGTTCGTTTGAGTAGTGCATGGCTCCCCTCCTCCCATGCTTTGAGGCTGGATGCTGACTTCAGCAATTTCTCACGGAGAGACACCCCCCAGCACCTTCGCTTCCCACCCACTGGATGTTGGATTGTGAGGTTGGCTGCTCTGTCATCTTGTTTTAGAGAGGCCCTCTTTCCTTCTTCACTCACTGGAAGCTGAGAGGGAGGGCAGTTTTTGACAGACAATGGTATCAAAAGGAACAGCTAGTGAAAAGAAGTGTATTTCTCATCCTAGGGGAGAGGGGCCTCACAGCACCAATATTTTGGGAGGGAGGCACCTTAAGTGAAACAGGCAAAATAGACACTTGTCTTGGTCTTCAGTGAATACATTTTTTATTGGTAAAGTTTACTGAGGGGCGCTCTCCACCCCAAACTTCTTCGGAGCCCTAGAACTTGTAGCAGTGAAGAGTGGTTGCTAAAGAAAGAAACAGAGAAACTGGGTTTGGGGTGGCACCATTTATAATAAAAACTTAAGAGTGAACTGAAGCTTCTCTCTGGATCATTAATTATACATTGGACTGGGTGGCGGAGCTCAGCTGTGTTTTGCGGCAGTGCATTTGTGTTTTGGAAAATACTGGTGTGTTGAAAGGGAGGGAGGCAAATGAAGGCCAGTATCCTCTGCTTCCTCCTCCTCCTGCTTCTTGGCTTTCTTGTGGGCCAGTCACCTGTCACTGGAGTTACCTCCTTAGAGAAAGAGGTTCCCTGTCTTATTTGTCCAGCAGGAAAACCTTCCAATTTCCAGAGATTAAGCAAATCTTTAATGGTGAGACCAATGTCCCCAACCCAGTTCTCCTCCTAACTGCACACGTAGTCATAGAACTATAGCCGTACATTCTCTCGCTCCACCTCTTCCAGCAATTCTAAGCCCTCTTTCAGCTTCTTTTCTTTCACTGAGAGCCAGCAACTGCCCTTAGGGGGGAACTAGCTCACAGTTTCATGAAATCTAAAAAGGTTCCTACACATGTGATATGGGTACACTTTTAAAAATAAATAACACCACCCCCTTTCCCAATATCTGGTCAATTTTGATCACAATGCTTCCCCCCCCCCTTTTCCCTTAATGAGTGTTTTGTGCTACTGGGGTTTTAAACCCAGCTTCTGAAAATTCATTATATTCTTTGGACACATGGACCTGTTAGGACAATTTATGTGATGAAATGTTTCTCAGACAGTTCATGTGAAATATTTATTTTGTACCTGAAGACCAAGGATCACTTCCATCAGTTTCTTCAATAAAATAGGTTTCAGTAATCCCCCTTAGGTGGAGGAAATCCCCCCAATATAACCAAGTATTTGGTTATATTTTATAGCTCCAAGACCTATTGGGTTGGTATAATTGGAAGTTTTAAAAGGAATCAACCTGGGATGGAAAATATAGATTGAGGTCAGACTAATTTTGATACTAATGGTCAATTTAAAAATATGCCTAGTCTCTTAACATATGGCTCTTGGTTTACTTGGACATTGTAGTCAGCTTTTATAAGCTTTCTGTCCGTCCCTTGCAATCTGCATTTTTCCTGCCAACGTGGGCTTTGTTCTTCACTCTTCTTGCTTCCTGAGTAGTTTGTAGTTTGAGTCGAGACTGTCCAGAAACTCATTTGGCTTACGTTTGGTAATTAATACTGGATTTACCAAACAAACCCAGGCTGATTTCCCATGGACTTTGATCACCCCTCAAAACTATTCATTCTCTTCTACCCCAAAGATGTTTCGACCAGGAGCTGGGCACAGAGGAAGATAGGTCTTGTCAGAGTTTGGGAGAAGTTTCAAAAGCTACATCAGGGATCCTGAAGAAGCGGTCTCTAGGACTGCCCATCCTTTCTGGTCATAGAGGCATGAGGCTGGGGTCAGAGCTGTGGACCAATTACCTCACCTTTTAAGACCTTTCTTTAGCCTGATCTGAAATGATGATTTTGAAAAGAATGGGATGTGAATTTTTTTTCTTGTAGTAAATAAAGAAGAAAGCTAATAATGTGTTCCCTTAATGGGAACTTGAGCACACCCATTCTAGTACTGTGTCTTTTGCTGCACTTTCCCACTTTATTGTTTTCCCCACTGCAGGCTTCTTTCTGTCAGAGCTCTGTGCTGATTTGAGGCCCATCCAGTAGCAGACTCTTGTGAAATGGAACTGGGCTGGCCGCCTGGACAAGGCTGTGACCTTGAAAAAGTCATTTCACATCCCTGGCCTCTTTTCCTTTGGGTATAAAATGTGGGATTGAATTCTCCTTCCAGCTCTATCCAGCTATGTAGCCCAGTGCAGAGTTGGAGGAACTTTTTATAAAGTTTCTAATTCTCAGTGTGTTTTGCCATTTTCTAGCCATCCCTTAAGGAATTCAGGTTTGGGATGCTTATGTGTCCCTATTTTTCCTTTCCATATTTTCCCCTCGCATGTAGCCAACTTCTCTTTAAGTATCTGGGGGAGACTTTGATTCAGGTATGATGCCCTAAAGGGGCTGGTGCTCTGACTCTTAGTGCGAGCTGTCCTCTCTGTGGAAGGATGATTGCAAACGGTCTACCTGCGATGAATTCTTGAGCTAGTGTCTCATGATGGTGTCTGAGACAACAGCATCTTTCCCGACAGACTCATGACTAATCTCAGACCTAGTATTGTTCTTTTCAGGTGCCATAGGGTTGATTCAGATTCACAGCACATCAAAATGACACCCCGTTTCATCCTGCACCATCTTCACAAGGTTTGCTTTGTTGAGACCCTTGTTGCAGCTACCATTGTGAATCCATTTTGTTGAGGGTCTTCCTTTACAACCCCTGGCCCATCCTTTACAACCCCTGGTGCCTGTTTTTCAGGCACTGTCTCTGCCGATAGCTTATTCAAAGTCTCTTGCTATGAAATTTCACCATCTCACCTCCAATGAACATTCTGACTGCACTTCTTCCAAGGAAGATTTGTTTGTTCTTTTGGCAATCCATGGTATATTCAAGAGTCTTTGCCAACATCATAATTAAGTTGCATATATTCTTCAGTTCTCCTTATTCACTGTCTAGCTTTTACATGCATATGAGGTCACTGAATATACCATAGCTTGGGTCAGGCTCGCCTGAGTCCTCAAAGTGATATCTTTGCTTTTCAATACTTTAAAGCAGTCTTTTATAGGTGACTTGTCCAATGTAATACATCACTTGATTTCTTTTTTTTTCTCATCACTTGATTTTTTTGACTGCTGCTTCCATGTATTAATTGTGGAACAAAGTAAAATGGAATTCTTGGCTTCATCCCCTTGCCCCCATATAGCACACAGTTGTGAGGACTTTTGGTTTCTTTAATTTGAGATGGGATCTAGACTGAAGGCTAGATAGTGTTTGATTTTCATCAGTAAGTGCTTAAGTCTCTGTACTCTCAGTAAGAAATGTGCCACATACAGGTCAATGAATTTTCCTCTACTTTTGATGTCAGACTCTTCTTCATACAGTGCAGCTTCTTTGATTATTTGCTCTGCACACCAGTTCAATAGATTTGATAAGAGGATACCACCCTGATATACATCTTTTTTGATTTTAGTCCAGGCAGTAGTTCTTTTGTTCTAATGACTGCCTCTTAGTCTGTGTCCAGGTTCTGCTCGAGTACAGTGGGGTGTTCGTTCTAGAATTCTCATTCTTGCATCATAAATTTGTTCTGACCTACACAGTTGAATGGCTTTGCAATGAAATGTAAGTAAGCGTCTTTTTTTGGTATTCTTTCCTTTCAGCCAAAATCCATCTGGCATCAGCAATAATATCACTCATCCCATATCCTCTTCTGAATCTGACTTGAATTATTTTCAGAAAATTATTATTTAGGTATAATGTTAATGATAGTGCTTGATAATTTCTTTTTCTTTTTGCTTGATAATTTCTTTGCTCCGCTAAATCATCATTCTTTGGAATGGGCAAAAGATGAATCTATGACCATCAAACTTCTTGGCATAGTTGAGTGAGTGCTTCCTGCATTATATTTGCTTATTGAAACATTTCGTTTAGTGCTCCATGTATTCCTGGAGCACTGCTTTTCACCGATGCAGGTTATTTTCTTCCTTCAATAGCATTGGTTCTTGGTCAAGTACTACCTCCTGAACTTCTTTTCGGTACAGGGGTTATCTTTTGATGCGCTTGCATCATTCTATTGCCTTTTGAAGTCATCTGCTGAGCTCGTTGATCTCAGGATTTCTTCCATTTGCTTTGGCTCATTTACATTAGAGGGCAGTAACTTTGGTTTTCTGGATAACTTTCGATAATGATTTTAGCCTTTACTTTCTTTTTACCTTTTTACATATCCACTTGCTTTCTTCGTGTAGGTTGTCCTTGAGGCCATCCCGTGACCTGTCTCTGGTCAGTAGTGTTCAGTGAATCAACTCTGTCCTTAATGTGGTCTTTAAATTTAGGTGGATATATTCAAGGTAGTCCTTTTGCTCTGCTGGCATTGATTTGTTTTTAATCCTTTAATTGGGGGCTCATACAACTCTTATCACAATCCATACATAAGTCCAATTTGTGTGAAGCACATTGGTACATCCGTTGCCCTCATCATTCTCATAACATTTGCTTTCTACTTTAGCCCTTGGCATTAGCTCCTCATTCACCTCTCTCCTCCCCCTCCCTCATAAACCTTTGATAACTTATAAATTATTATTATTTTGTCATATCTTGCACTGTCTTACGTCTCCCTTAACCCACTTCCCCAGTGTCTGAATGCTAGGGAAGAGGTTATATGTAGGTTCTTATAAATGGTTCCCCTTTGCTACTGTACTTTTCTTCCACCTTTCCGGTATCACCACTGTCACCACTGGTCCTGAAGGGATCATCTGTCTTGGATTCCCTGTGTTTCCAGCTCCTATATGTGCCAGTGTACATCTTCTGGTCTAGCCGGATTTGTAAGGTAGAATTGGGATCATGATAGTGGAATGGAGGAAGCATTGAAAAACTAGAGGAAAATTGTGTGCTTCATCATTGCGACACCGCACCCTAACTGGTTTGTCTTATCCCTGTGACCCCTCTGTAAGGGGAACTCCATTACCTACAGATGGTTGATGGCCTTGTTTTAATGTCTTTCTGTTTCAATTTGAACTGTCATATGAGCAATTGAAAGTCTGTTTTACAGTCAGCCCCTGGCTTTGTTCTTTTGTTGCTGTTCAACTTTTTAATGTGAACTGGATAAAGGTTTACAGGACAGGTCATCAGGTTTTCACTCACTCATTCATGTGCTTGTTGTTTCAACTCATCCATTGCAATCCTCTCAATGTGTCATCACTTACCCCACTTCTTCCCTGTGTTTCTTCTCTTTTCCAACTCTGTACTTTTGATCCAGGATGAATGCAGACCTTTTGATCTGAAATGATTGATTAGTTTCCTAGGTTCAAACCTTGAATGCTTCATGTTCCAATTAGTAGATGTTTGCAGCTGTTTCTTCTCCTTTTGAGTCAGGCCAAAGCAGCAAATGGAGGTCTTGAAAGCTTTCCTCCATCCATGTAATTAATGTCAATTCTATTTTGAGGAGGCATATCTTCCCGAGTCTTTATTTTGAGTGCTTTCTAACTTGGGCATTACAGCCCCTTCAGACACCGTATTATATAATGTTTTGCTGCTTTTTATAAAGTTTGCACTGAGGCTGAGCCCCGATGGTGTAGTGATTGTGTGTGGGACTGTGGCCCACTGGGTTGGCGGTTCAAATCCAGCTGCAGCTCTCCAGGAGCAAGGCTGGGTCTCCTACTCCCACTAGAGGGCAGTGATGCACTCCCAAAAAACTAAAGTTTGCACTGGCCAGTTTTACAGAAGTAGATCACCAGGTTGTTCTTCAGAGTCTAGTTTTGTCTGGATATTATGCCGAAATATGTCCACTGTGGGTTACCCTTCTGATATTAAAAATAATTGAGCATCACATAATACTATCACAGATGGCAAACTGACAGATGGGTGGTCCTATCCCATACTACTTAATAATTACCTAGCGTCTGGCTTAATATTTTCAATCAAGGTTGTTACTTCAGATTTTGGAATTCTGGGTTCCAGATACTCCTTGGTGCCTTGCCTTGTCTTGGGAAGTGGGAACCAGTTGCCACTGGTTCAACCAAAGCACTTTGGGTGAGGCCTTGATTATATCCTGAGGTACTTACTGGCTATTGGTGAGCTCCCAGCTGACCGTTTCTTTTTCATAGAGCTTTTGCTTCTCATTCCTGGCTTTCTTTATAGAGGTATGTACTTTAGAAGATCAACTGATAGGTTCCTTACTTATTATTGGGGAATATTTGTATGCCCCATTCTGAGCCTCAAGTTTTTAATCTGTAAAAGGTCATAATGATTATGTTTGTGCTTCTTGGTGGTTATCATTGAGTTGACCCTAACTCATGGTAGCCCCATGAACAGTGGAATGCAATGCTGCGTGGTTATGTGCCATCCCTGTTATGGGCAAGAATCGGATGTTTTTGATCCACAGGAGTTTCTTTGGCGATATCCAGAAATAGATGACCAGTTTTTTTCTCTTAAGTCTTTGTTAGTTTATATGCTCCTGTCCAACATTATACCCATAAGCACACCTCCACTGACGCGGAGGTAGTGACTGTGCATGTGGTACATTGACTGGGCATCTTGCCCGGTTTTCCTACACGTAAGGAAAGAATTGTAATACTGAAGTACCGTTTCCTTATGAGGTATTTCCAGCAAGTACCTGGCACTCAGCAGGCCTCCTATATAGGAGAGTTACCCCAGCTTCACAAAAAGTTTGTTTTCTCTTTGAGTCACGGAACTTGTGGCCTCTGGAGAACACAAGCCATAATAGAATTTTGAAGAAAAAGGAATTTTTAGACCCTAAAGTTTATTGTACTGTGTCAAAAAACTAGACAGGGTCTGACTGAGATTTAGGGTCATGGCTGTTTGCTGTTGTAATATTTGAAAGGTGGGAAAGTGAAGCCTATGATGGAATTGCAGGGTGGTTAGTGTTGAAGTCCAGGGCAGTGGGGTGTGTGTGTGTGCAGTGAACACTTGGTTCAACAGGAATCCCCTGCTGTTTGGTGGAATGACATGGCTGCCTATCATGTCCTGGAGGAGGGGTCAGTTAGATTCCTGGTATCCTGAGTCCAGTGGTCATGGATTTCCTCCCCACTCTTTCTGTCTGGACCAGGTTTTCCTTGACAGCCCCTAAGGTAGTGCTTCTGAAAGTACCTTCTGTGAAGCACTTGTTTTTGAAGATACTTCTGTGAGAAAAAAAATAAATGGGCTCATTTTGAACAGCCTTGTCTTGGGGTCAGACCTGGTCTGCATGCCGTGACCAAGAGGCAATCTGTCCTTGGTTTGGTCTTGACTGATTTGTGCCTCATTTTCCTCACCTGTACCTCGCTGATTTCCTCACCTGTACCTCACTGTTGTTACTTGTTGTGGAGTTGCGCTAGCTCTTGATGGCCTAATGTGTAGCAGAATGAAACATGGTCCTGTTCGGTGATTCTTCATGACTGTTAGAGATAGGGCCTTCGAGGACAGTGGTTCTCAACCTGTGGGTCGCAACCCATTTGGGAACCAAACAACCCTTTCACAGGATCGCCCAATTCATAACAGTAGCAAAATTAGTTAGGAAGTAGCAACGAAAATAATTATATAGTTGGGGGGGGGGTGCACCACAACATGAGAAACTGTATTAAAGGTCGTGACATTAGGAAGGTTGAGAACCACTGGGAATCCTGGCGGCCCACCTGGAAGCATTGTACTAGCTTTGATTTGAGCTGTTTGGGGAGGTGGGGGGGTTCTTTGTCCAAATATGCATCAGGGAGAAAGGAAGAGCTGGACTATTGTTTGGTCTGGAGAACAAATTTCAAGGTCAAGGTCAATTGCCCCCACCCCCCTTTTGCCTTCTGCTATCTTCCCCAGACGGGGACATTCACTGGGTGTTAGTAGCAGAGAGTAGGTACCTGCATCTGGGCTCTTTGTATTTTTATTTTAATAACCACTTTAGAGAAACCTGGTGCTGAGATGCTGTTGCCCTGTCAGGAACTCTTTGCCAAAGTGGGTGGCCATGCTCACAGTGGTAGTGCCCCTGATAATCTGTGAATCACAGCAGCTAACACCATCTTCCCAGAACTTAGAGCAATAGAGCCTCAGGAAGGACACCTCTGTGATTCCGTTGAATAGGGCCAGGTTTGTGCTGTACCGCCACAACCCTGCACACGCAAGGCCAAGACCCCCTACGGGGCCTCTGTGACTTAGAGTCTCTCAGGTGCAGCGGGGAGCCGGTCAAGAATGTCTCCTTTTTCCAAAATGCTTCTCTAGTTGGAAGACTGGGCTCTAGGGCAGCCGAGAGGTAAGGAAACACTCCTTTGGGAATATCCCATCTCAAATCCCAGCCTCTGGGCACTTGAGAGACCCTCTAGCTCACTGTCTCTCCAATCTTGTCGACAAAAGCTGTTGAAATGCAGATTCTTATTTCCGAGCTGTCAGGTGGAGCTGAACATTCTGAATTTCTCACAAAATCAAACCAAACTCACTGTTGATTCCAACTCATATTGATGCTATAGAACAAGATAAAACCTCTCCTGTGAGCTTCCAAGACTGCAACTTTTCTTCTTTCTTTTTGCGTGTGGCATCACTGTCCTGGTGGAAGTAGGAAGCCCAGCCTTGCTCCTGGAGAGCTGCTACTGGATTCGAACTGTCAACCCTGTGGGCTGCAGTCCCGCACACAACCACTAGGCCACCAGGGCTCAGCTGACTATAACTTTTCATAGGAGTAGAAAATCTTGTTTTTCTCTCGAGGAGATGCAAGTGGTTTTGAACGACAGACAGCCCGATGTATAACCAAGACTCAGGAACTGCTGGTGATGTAGTGGTTATGCATGGGACTGTGGCGAGAAAGGTCAGCAGTTTGAAATCATTCCGTAAACAGTTACAATTTTAGAGACTCCAGGGGCAGTTCTATTCTGCCCCGAGTCAGCACCGACTCAATGGTAGTGAGTTTTTAACAATTTTTATAAATGGTTAACTAGTTTGGCTGCTAGGACAGTGGTTTGAGTCCCCTCAGCGGTGGCTCAAGAGATGGGCCTACTGATTTGCCCCGAGAAAAACCTGTTTTTGGAAACCCTGGTTTGCACAGTTTGTTTCTGGCACACACGGCTTGCCAGGGGCTGGAGTTGACCTGAGAGCAGTTGCTTTGAACAAGACCCACGTGCTGCTGCTGCTGCTGACTTACCTTTGAATTGTTAAGGCCTTACCCACTCCTCAGCCTCTCGACCATTCCTCCCTGAAAGCAAGCATTATTTGGAATATGGGAGTCCTCAGCTTCCAGCAGTGGGAAAGGATGAGAGGAGGAAAGTTTGCTGTGCCAGGACAGCCAGCTCATGAAAAGTGTGCTCAGGACCCACCAAAGAGCTGAGCACAGAATGGGTGCCTATTGAGAAAGCTGGCTTGCCTGATGCCTGCTCCCAAGGAACCCACACCACTGCTGGTTTGAAGTTGAACTGGGAAAGTTGCAGATGCTCAGGGTGTGGTGTGTGTATTTCTCACTGACCCGTGGACTTATTCCTGTCTCAATAAGCTACATTGCAAGGGATGAGGCTTGCTGAAGCCCAGGATGGCAATTCAGCCAAACCTCCTTGTAAAATTAAAGGCTAGTGGTGTAACCAGACCTGCACTGGTTGTGCAGCTTGTGGCCACTCCCGGCGGAACATTTGAAGCTGCCAGGCAGGAAAATGGCCTGCCTGATTTCCTTCAAGGGCCTGGATGGGTCACCTCACACTTGAATTTAACTTCAAAGAGTCGGATCCTCAGTGAGAAGAGATGTGTGATAGGAAGCAAGCAACCCTCCAATTGCAAATCCAGCAGGATAAATCCAAAGCCATTCTTCTCACCGCAGCAAAGCTTTCCCCAGTGCATACTGGCCAGCAGCATTTTCTTTGAGATGTCCTTTTTATGCTGTCTGCCATTGAAAGGAAGAAGCTTTGTGTAGGAGTTGCCTGATCTCCTGTCAATTTGAGCGAAGGGGTGGAGTCTAGTCTGTCAATCAGGTCACAGCCTGATGATATCATTTGGTGGTACAATGGAGATAAGTGGTGCACTGGAGGCAAGACCTAGTCTTTCTGCCTTCCCTTTCCTGCTGCTGAGACACAATGTGGAGACCAGCTCCAGCACTGAGATGCTTCCACGGCCACTGGGTGCACAAGACCTGCTGGCCTATGATCTTCCTGCTGCATTCAGTATCATTGCATGTGCTGTGTGAGTCTAAAGAAGAATGTGTGCACTAGTATCAGACATATGGACTAGTATCAGATGTGTGGAGTTGATCTGGACTGGGCTGGGATGTTGCCTCAATATACAATTAGTCTTATATAAAGCTCCTTCCTGTACCCATATGAGGATCTATGGACTTGTATCTCTAGTCTACCCAGACCAACACATTTTAGAATAGAGATCATAAGGCACAAACTTTAACAGTGTGCTTCTTCAGTAGTCAATGTAAAAAAGACCTTTGTTTAATTGGTAGCACACAGTAGGTCTTCAAGTACACAGTGATGATTATTGTTGCATATTAATGTGCCAGAATTACTGGCTCAGGAAATGTGATTTTCGTTTTCTGTCCAATGCGCCGCAAGTGTACCCACTGCCTTCAGTAGAAGTGGCTTTCATGCTGCCATGATGTAGGTCAGGTTTCAGTGGGACTTCCAGACTAGAAAGAAAGGCTTGGCAAACTGCTTCTGAAAATCAGCTGGTGGAAATCCTCTGGGCAGCATTTCATTCCATTGTTCATAGGTTTGCCTAGAGTTGGGGACCACCTTGATGACATCTAACAACAGCTTGTGCCAGAGACCCACTAGATGTTTAAAACCAATCCAAACCTAAAGACAAGCTTGTTGCCGTTAAGTCGATTATGACGCATGGTGACCTCACATGTTTCTAAGTAGGAATTTATTCCATAAAGTTTCTAATGGCTGTTATTGGAGGGAAATAGAACACCAGCCTTTTGTTTTTCTCGTGGCTCTACTAGGTAGATTTTAACTACCAACCATTTGGTTATTGGGCACAAGCCACTGCCAGGTGTGAAGAGAAATTAATACTCAGTCCAACCACCTGCTTGTTGGATGATTACTTGGGGGAGTGGACACAGCAGAACCAGTTCTCTTTTATGTGATCTGGACATGTCTACACTCTGAGCTAGCTGTAACCTCAATGAATGCAGGCACCACATCATACAAGTGTAAACACACACATTAGGTTGGGTGGGGACTTCCATAGCGGTTAGCTGGGCTTTTTGTAGAAGAACAGTAGGTGCAAATAGATTTTGCTATTTTGGGGGGCAGCTGGTTAGAAGTTACAGAGTCATTCTGGGGGAAAGGGATGGGCTTAATCTGGCAGTCATATAGGGTATTTGAGTCATTCTTAGATTTTAAATAATTCAAGTTAGCCAGTCAGTAACAAGGATTTCATTCATGATGGGCAGTTGTTTCTGAGGTGGATGAGCGAGGGATAGGTTTTATATTATGAAGCCTTCATTATTTCAGCATTACTTGGTGATTGTCTTGGGATGTTCTACCTAATGGCCGTTTTAGAAATGCAGTTGATACTCCAGGCTCAGGTTGGATACTTCATGTTGTCAAGAGAGTCTCAGAATCATCTCCCTATAAGATCTCAGTTAAGTCACCTGAGGGACGCATGTCAGAACTGAAAGTATTCAAAGTGTTTCATTTATTTCTTATTCTCTATGTTGCATTTACTCCTACCTATCAGGACTTCTTGAGGGCCCAGATCCTGTGATTCTGGGCATTTCAAAAGTACTTGGAATAGTCTGTGGTCTTTTCTTCTCTCTCTCCTTTTGCTTCTTCATCATCCTTATTTTCCCTTCTTTCTTAGCGGTTCTTATTCCTCAGGGATAATATGGAAACTCAGGGATATTTAATTTTGTTTTCTGACATAACGTGGAGCCCTGGTTGAAACCACCAGCTGCTCTTCTGGAGAAAGATAAGACTTTCTCTACCCATACAGAGCTCTGTTTTGGGCTGAGCCTCGGTGGCGTAGCGGTTGTGCACGGGACTGCGGCCCACTGGGATGGAGGTTCAATTCCAGCTCCACGGAGCAAAGGCTGGGCCTCCTACTCCCGCCACCTGAGGGCAGTGATGCCAAAAACAAAAAACAAAAACAACAACAAAAAAGCAAATGAAAACCAAACAGAGCTCTGATTTGGAAGCCCATCATGCTGTTCTACCTGTCCCATAGGGTGGCTATGAGTCAGAATCAGTTTGATGGCACGCGAGGGAGTAAACATCAATATGGAAAATGCTTCATCACACAAGCAGTTAAACACTCAGCTGCTCACTGCAAGATTGGGAGTGCAAGTCCACCTGATGGCTACACAGGATAAAGAAAGGGAGATTGGCCTCTGTAAAGATTGCAGCTAAGAAAACACTATGGAGCAGTTTTACCCTACCATGTGAGGCTGCCATGAGTTAGAACCAAGCTCACGAACCCTACCAACAACGGCAGCACAATGTGGAGGAATTCTTAGATCTGAAAAAAGTGTGGGGAAGAAGAAATGAAGGGAAACATGGCATATATTTCCCCATTCTCTGAGTTTAAGTATTTTTTTTTGGGGGGGGGGGTGGAGGGCTGGTTTTTAAAAGAAAAAAATAGAGTTCTGGGTTGGTGATTTGGCTTTTAGCTGCTGAGGCCTTGGGATTTTGATTTCATTTGTAAAAGGAATTTAAGATAGGACATTTTAAGAATATATTTCCCTGGGTCACTTCCAATGGAGTGAAACGACTCATGAATGGATTGCATTTTTGCTTGTCATTAGAAGGCAAATTATCTACACATTTACAAATACTAGGGAGCAGATACATAGATTTCAAGTTGAGATGTCAACAATAGTATTTATTGTACTTTCTTGTTGCTGGTCTTTTCTTGTTTTCCAACCCTATTAGTGCTGGGAGATCTTCTCTCATTTTCTAGTGTGTATTTGGTGTGTGACATTACCTCTGCAGATTTGAGACTCTGACCATGTCCAGGAGAGGGGCAGAGAAACCAAAATTTACAGGTTCATGGAAAAGGAAGGGTGTTTGTGCCTTCTTGAAGAGATCACTGAAGATAGGGGTGCAAAAGCAGTGTGGTGAAGAAACAAGATGATGTCCAGCTGTCAGAAAGAATAGTGTTTGGCGTCTTAAAGGTTTGCTTTCAAATGTGTGCTGGTCTAAGTGAGATGTCAACTAATTTCTACATGGAAGAAGCATGTGTGATTCAAGGATTGTAAATAATAAAATCTAAATCCAAAGGAGGGTATGGTATTGGATTTTAAATTGTGATGGTGCCTGGATATCAAATGACATAGTGTCTGGGGTCTTAAAGGCTTGAAAGTAAACAAGTGGCCATCTAGCTCAGAAGGAACAAAGCCCACATGGAAGAAGCACACCACCTTGTGTGACCACCAGGTGTCAAAGGGATCAGTTATCAGGCTTCAAAGAACTAAAAATCATAGCATTGTGTGATGTTATCATAACCTTCCTGATATGATCGTTGATGACAAATGAGTGCATAAGCAAATGTGGTGAAGAAAGCTGATGGTACCCGGCTATCAAAAGATATAGCATCTGAGATTTTGAAGGCTTGAAAGTAAACAAGCGGCCATCCAGATCAGAAGCAACAGAACCCACATGGAAGAATCTCACCAGGCTGTGTGACCATGACGTGTCAAAGCGATCAGGTATCAGGCATCAAAGAACTAACTTCTCATTGGCTCTTTTCCATAGAACTGAAAGCAATCAGAAAAAGAAAAGAGAAGAAAAATGTACATACACACACACACACACACACATATATATATATATATATATATATATGAAAGTTAAGGAAGGGTAGTGGGTAGAGGGAGATGTTTTAACAAAGAAAAATAGAATTTAACTCCTGGGTGTTAGAGGGTGTGTGTGTATATATATATATGTGTGTGTAACTGGATGAGCTTTGCTTTTAATCTCTTTGTCTTCACCTTTGTCTTCATGACTAAATTAAGTAAAATAACTTCTCTTACAAAGAGTGAAGTATTACATAAAGACTAGTGGGCAGAGTGGACTTCATTTTTATTAAAATTTAGCTTTTCAAATGAGAAGTTGTGCCTAAATGATTGATAGAGTGATACCTCAGGGGTTATAAGGTTTTTTATCTAAGAGCCAAAGAATTCACTTCCTCTCTGAATGAAGTCGCTGCATTAGTTTGCTTTCCTTTTGGAAAGCAGGTCTCTTTTGATCTGTAAAGGGAAAGAATGGGCATCCACAGAGAAACAAATGGAGAACTCAAAGATAGGGTTCTAATGCTTAGAGGAAAGATATGGAAAGTCCAGGGCTTTTCCAAGCGCTGACATTTGAAGACTTACATGAGTCTGGCTCTGACGTAGGTGGTGTTAGTTGCCACATATGCACATGAAAGATGTACAATGAATGAATAAATAAGACAAAAAATTGGTGCCTTTGAATTAGGTGTTGACAATGAATATGAAATATGTATGGACTTCGGAAGTGCAAGTAGACATCTATTGGAAGGAGTATAGACAGAATACTGCTGAGAAGAGAGGAGTGCAGACATGTTTTCAGAGAGACAAGACCCTGGACAAGGACATCATGCTTGGTGAAATGGAGGGTCCATGAAAAAGAGAAGACCCTCAATGAGATAGGTTGACACAGTGGCTACAACGGGGGCTTAAATTCAGGGTAACATAGGACAGGACAGTGCTTTGTCATTACAGGGTTG
>PVJH01040932.1:0-15337 GCA_004026705.1 Nesogale talazaci
AAGGGAGACTCCTGGTGCTCAAGGCTCCAGAAGTCCTGGCCTTGAGGCTCCACAGTCACCTGAGCCACCACCCCCCCTGGGCCCCAGGAGCACAAGTTCAGAGGGGCTGCAGACTGAGCGTGCCCTGCCAACATGCCCTGCACAGCTGCCAGGGGGACCCTGTGGCTGGACAAGAACCTGGACCCGTACAGCCTGGCAGACGAGCCCACAGCTGCCCACCTCGGCCCCCCACCTGGGGAATGGGTGGGCGGCTACCTGATCCGGGGCCATGGGTCATGCTCCTTGAAGCCGGCTGTCCCAGACTCCGGTCCTGACCATTGACTACCTGCCCATTCATGGTGCCCGGGGCCAGGAAGGCAGCCTGTGACTGTGCTGGGGTGGCAGCACCAACTCAGGGGAGTGCAGGCATGAGGAGGGAGGGTGTGCCAGGCTGAGTCATGCCAGGGCTGAGCCAGGGGCCTGCAGGACCCAAGGGGGTGGCCCAGTGATCCCCAGGCAGGCTTCTGAGTCAAGTTGACAGCTAATTCCTTCTCGCTAGATGTCATTGATGGATTCAGACCCCCCCCCCCCACCCCTCTACCCCAGGCTTCTCCAGACAAGGACGAGGGGGTGGCTGTGCTCTGACATCATCCTTAGCACCCACAGCTCTGGGCTCAGTGCAGGTCGGAGGCTGGCGAGTCAGAGGTTCCAGTAACAAGGTCCATTCCTCAGACACCTGCTGGACACCACCCCACTTCAGAGCCCCCACTTGCCCGGAGCCACCCATCCTGAGAGCCCAGCCCTGCCTGGAGCCTGACCCCACTTCGGAGCCCCCACTGGCCTGCACAGAGAACGGCCCTGGGAGCAGCCCTCTCCCGGCCCCCGGGCTTGCACGGGCAGACGCCGGCTTACATCTCGTAAGTGAGTAATAAATGAGTTGCCAGGCTCGTTGTGCTGATGGAGATCTTACCTGCGGCCCTGTGGCGGCGATAATATATTGCAACAACAGATAATGCCCTGAGTGACAGCTCAGCAGAAAACGTGCACGGGGAGCCCTTGGCAGCTCCCTGGAGCCGCTGGCCAGGAGGGTCGCAGAAAGCAGGCATGGTGCCCAGGTCTGCGCTCCTGCAAGGCAGAGGCCCTGGTCCCAGAGGGTCTGTGTTAGCCACAAGCTGGGGGCCAGACCCCGGCGGGGGCAGGAGGGGTCTCCCTCTGGCTCTGTGCCTGGATGTCTGTGTATACAGGTCACCCCGCATCTCCCTCTGTAAAACAGAGGCACCCAAAGAGCGGGCAACCCAGGGCACAGCTCTGGGTGGGCATAGCAGGGGGCTGACTGTGGGAGAGTGTCCATTGCTCTTCAAATCCCCATGTGCTGGGCAGGGTCTGAGCTGGGGCAGTCCGGTGTCTGTCCTACCTCCTACCATGGGGAGTGAGCGTGGGACAGAAAGGCCGGAAGCTCTGCCACCAGGTATGCCAAATGGCAGCAGGGTCAACGCTGTGCCAGCCTGCATCCCTGAGGGGTGGCTGGGCCTGCCCACAAAGGCTGTCCTCTGATAGACGTGGGCCTGGGAGGACCATGGGGTACAGACCAGGGAAAAGGGTGTGGGCTTCCCATCCTCCTCCGCCAGGAGAGGACCCACACATGGCCGGCCCCAGCCCCACCCACGCTGTATCAGTCAGAACCCATCAGCCCATCTGCGGAGAAGGGGTGGGGCGTGGGGGTCCGGCAAGAAGAGCAGGAAGTGGCCCTGCTGGCCACCTGGTTCAGTTAGCAGGGAGAGACCCCCCCCCTCACACCCAACACTCCAAGTTGAGGCTGGGTCTGGAGCAGGCGCACAGCTCACCTCTCACCCCTAAACCCCAAACCCTCCGTGCCTATCCGGTCCCTGTGCCCAGACCCTCCGTGTTGTGCTGATCCTGGCCCCTGTCCATCCCACAAGGAAGGTTCCAGAAGGAGGGAGGACACTGCCCAGGGCAGGTCCTGAGCCTAGGTGAACTGGGCACTGCCTGAGGGGACACTGACTTGGTCTGCATTTACCTGGAGCTGAGGGCCGCCATCTTCCATGGTGGAGAGCCTCACCAGCAACACCCCCAGACAGGCCTAAACCTGACCTTCCTGTCCCAAATCTGACCTCCCCAGTCCCCTCCTCCTCAGGGGCCCTGTCCTTCTCTGCCAGGTCCAAAACAGAAGCCAACACTCAGTGGTCCTACCCAGGTCACCACCTGCTGACATGCTCACCTGGCTCAGGACTCCTACTGCCCTGCTGCTCTAAACCAGTGCCCAGGACAATGCTCCCTCTCCTTCCCTGAGGCAATGTCCACCCTCCCCCAACTGTCCAGGCCCCTGAGCCCTGGACCCAGCCCAGAGCTCGAGCCCCCACTGAGCACCGTGTCTGACCTTGGTCTCACATGAATGACCACCCTGACCAGCATTCCAGACCTGTTGCTTCCACTACATCCCAGGGTTCTCTCAGGGGCTCTCAGCTTCACATGGACACTGTCCCTGCAAGTCACTGTGGGTCACAGGGGTCACATTGGCTATGTCATCAGGACAGACCAGTTCCTGGGGGACATCATGCTTGTGAGTAGAGGAGCAGAGAAAAAAAAGAAGCCCCCAGTGAGATGGACTGACCAGGGGCTCAGAATTACAGCTGTGAGGGCGGGGCCAGACCAGGCAGTGCAGGTCTGTGTCCTACACAAGGTCACTCCGAGTTGAAGCCTCCTGGTTAGCCCCTTATGACAACCATTACAATGCCTGTCGCTGAGGGCCCTGGCAGAGCAGCAGGGTAAGCACCCGGCTGCTAACCATGGCCAGCAGTTCCAGCCTCTACTCCCCAGGTGAATGAGGTGGCCATCTGCTGCCACCGTGACCCACCCTGCGTGGGGTTGCGAAGGCTGAGTGTGCTCCATTGCTTTCCTTTGAGTCCTCTGCGCTGTACCCAGCGGGGTCCCTTAGGAAGGCTCCAGGTGGGTGCGTGGAGGTCCAGCTTGAGGTTCAGATCATCCTGCAGCGGCACGGTCACTGCATGCGGCCATGTCCGGAGTCGCAGAGCCCGAGAAGCCCTGGCACCGGAATTGGCGTCACCCTGCACGGAAGGCACGGGCTGGTGAACACAGGCCCAGACAAGCATTGGTGCTCCGTGGTGTCCATTTCCACCTGCCACTGAAGCGCCGAAGCAGTCGGGCATCCAAGCCCAGAGATGTCCATCCCACAGATCATGGGTGGCCGGATGGCAGCACCAGAGCCGCACGTCAGTGAGACTGTGCTGAAGTTCATTCCAGAGCAGTGCCAGGGGGAGGAGAGGGGGCAGAGGTTCAGGCCAGAATCAGAGGAGGGGGCCACACGGGAATACAGACTTCGGACGGATCATGTCAAGAAGCACCAGGACCCAGAAAGGCGTGTACGTGTGGGTTAGCCGCTCTGTAGTGGGTGACTGTGGGCAGCCTTGAGAAGCACAGGGACTCCAGAGCCCTTCTTTCCACTCACGAGCGGCCCGTCCGTGGACCCAGAGGCCGGCCATCCCCACAGTGCGAGGGCGCACTGCCTGGCGTACAGGCGGGACGGGGGTGCATCCGAGCCGTGTCCTCGCGCCGTGGCTGCTCAGTCGGCTGAACAAGTCACAGGAGAAGCTGGGCGGAGGAAGGAGGCCGTGGCGTCGGGCTGGAGGAGGCCAGTCAGCAGCCGGCCCTCCACAGGGACACCCCGCGCTCGCTGGACGCGAGGAAGACTCCCGGCACTGACCGAGCACGATGCGAGCCTTCCACGAGGATTGCAGGTCGACGGCAAAAACAAAAATGTGGTCCGCATACAAGGCGTGGATGTGCTGATCGTGGTGGGAGTTGTACGAGCCCCCAATAAAATGATTTTAAAAAAAGAAGACACAGGTAGAATCTAACCTGTCAATCAGGTCGCAGGCAGATGGTGCCTCCTGTGGGCGTGGCCTCTCATCAGGAGGATCCTGGGACTGCCTCTATCTCGCTGCTTCCCCTTCCTGCTGGCAAAGCCACTCCGAAACCCGCCGGAGACGCGGGGGAGCTCCTGAGATGTGTCCGCCGCCACTGGAGCCCCAACCCGTGGCCGCCTGCATTTTGTATCACTGCTCGTGGCTGCGCGAGTCTGAAGAAGGACTTATGGGCTAGAATATCGGACTTACTGACTTGATTTGGACTGGGCTGGGATGTTTCCTTGACATCCAGTTGCTCCTTACTATCCAGCTCTTTCTTACACATTACACAAACAAACCAAAAGCCCAGCTGCACAGCTGGACTAATGGCATCGTGCTACCTGGAGGAAATATTGAAGCTAGCACACTTCTCGGTTGACTCGGACTCCCCGGCATTGTCCGTGGAGGCAGTTGGTGGAAGATCAAAACCCTTATTGCTTCAGCAAATCTGCTGTCAAAATCCTCTTATGGGATTAAAAAGGCAAAGAAGGCACCTTGAGAGACAGTAAGGGAGGCCGGATTCCAGCCCCCGTATCTGCAGCCCCCTCACGGGCGTGGGAGAGGAAGGCGAGGCCCGAGGCCCGAGGCCTCGCAGCATGGCGCTGACGGAGAGCCTTCGCGGACGTGGGCAGCCAGAAGACCGGGCCAGCCCATCCTGGGAGAAGCACAGCCAGCGAGCTCCTTGGACGTGAGTGCTCCAGGTGTGCTGTCAGGAAGACTGGTCCCTGGAGATGGACATCATGCTGGGTCAAGCAGAGGGGCCATGGAAGAGAGGAAGACGCTCCCTGAGACGGACAGACAGACGGGCAGATGCAGGGTTTGCACCAATGGGCTCGGACAAAAGAACCAGTGTGAGGATGTCACCGCGCCAGGTGCTGCCTCCTTCTGTTGCTTGGGGGTGGCACCCACTGCGTGGCGGTGACGTCATCTGGTGTCAACTCGAGACGATTACGCATGAAGGGGTGGAGTCCAGACTGTCATCAGGTCGCAGCGTGATGATCTCATTTGGAGGTGCCATGGAGAGAAATAGTTCACTGGAGGTCAGATTGACTCTCCCTGTGAGACACTCCTGCTGACCAGCCACATGGAGCCACACTGATGACAGGCCAGAGCCCTGGAGCTGGAGGAGCCACGTGGAGAAGCCACGTGGAGACCCACGCCAGCACTGAGAGGCTTCCACCGCCACCAGATCCACCCGCCGGCCTGTGATCTTCCTGCACTCAGCGTCGCTGCGTGCGTTGTATGAGTCTGAAGAGGAATTTATAGACTGGCATCGCACATACTAATAATTGGACTTATGGACTTGATCCGGACTGGGATGTTCTCATAATGTACAATTGCTCTTTGATACGAAGCTCTTTGTTGCACACATATATGAGTGTCTTCCTGGATTTGTTTCTCTGGCCCACCTGGACTAGCACACTATGGGTCAGAGCCAGCGGGATGGCACCTCACAAGATACTGGCAGTTTAATGGATGTCCGAGATCATGCTGACCCCTCCTCCTGTTGACGGGCAGGTCTCAGAATCTCCACATCCGTTGCCGTCAAAGCGATGAGGGCTTCAATGACGCTGCAGGACAGGGTAGGGCTCCCCTGTGAGTCCTCACAGGAGCAGAGAGCCTCGGCTTTCTCCCCAAGAGTGGCTGGTGGGTTCAAACCATCAGTCTTGTGGCTGGTAGCCCACTGGGCTCCGGTCAGCAGGTGGGTTGCTAGGACGAGCGCCCCTGTGAACCATCTGACACAGGTCTCTGCACAGCACATGTGGGGAGGGGGTTCTTCGGGTGTCCTGGCCTTGCGGTTAGCTCCAACGCACAAAGACTTCATGCTCAACGGGACCGAACCTCTTCACCAGGTTTCCAGCAGCTAACCCCTCAGGAATGGGCCTCTCTTCCTTCTTCCCGGTCTAATCTTTGTTGGGGATGTTTCCGCAACCTGTCCACCCTGGATGACCCTGCTGGTGCTTGAAAGACAGGCAACACAGCTTCCAGCCTCCCAGGCACGCCTGCCACCACTGTGTGGCAGGTGAGTGGTAGCTTCTAGGTTCAATCCCTGGAAGTGACACTCCTAGAGCCCTCTGTGCTGGGCCAAGGCGTCTTCCGGAGACACGGGGCCAGCAGCCCCTTCCCTCATGAGCAGGTCAGTTCCAGAACAAGGACCAATCTTCTAGGTCTGGAAAAGGTATCTCAGGAAATTAACTGACATTTCCCCCAAGTAATATCGAGATGGATCATCTTACAGTCTGTTATCTTGTTCCTCCTCTTTCAGATTTCCCACCCATTTCCCAGAAGGTATAGGGGCACCCTTCCGTGCCCATGGTAGCAATGACCTTGAAAGCCTGCAAGAATTCTGAGGCAACAAATACCAAACGAGTCCTGTCCGACCTCAGCTTGGGATGAGTATCTTGGGTGACTCAAGTTTGGTCTGGTTTGGACGTGTCACCAGGAGAAGGAAGGACACCGTGCTTGGGGAAGTAGTAGGCAGTGAAAGAGGGGCAGACCTTCGGCAAGCTGGGTGGGCACAGCGGCTGCCACGGTGGGCTCAGACCTGACCGTCGGCTCAGGACCAGTCTGCTTGTGCTCCCTTGTCTATAGTCTATAGCGGGGGTCCAAACTGACCCGGTGGTACCCACAAAAGCACATGGCTGCAAATGACCAGGACAGCCCGTGACTGTTGATTGATGGGGGGCGTGGTGAGCACCTAAGGGGGGCATAGGAGAATCTGTGGATCATGAGAATCACCTTTCTCCTTGGGGTATGCCTGATCCTGGGGGTCTACAGCTGGTCCATGATGCCTATGGGTGACCTTCTCATGGCGGGAGCAGAGGAGCGTGTCTCTGCCGCTTGTTGCCTGGCTTCTTCCCCTGGCAGGGTCTGTCACCCCTTCGTGTGCCGACGGGCGATGGGCCCTTTCAAAGAAAGAGTTGGGGATGTTCACACGCAAACCTCCCTGGACACGCGTGCTGCCTTCTCTCCTGGGAAAGTCCCCGCAGTGGACTGGCGGGATCGGGTGGGCGTTGGGCTTTAGCTTCTACACAGCCATCGGAGGGTTCTCCCGTGAGTTCCCATCTAGCCTTCGCCCCAGTGCACGTGACAGCCCGTGCGCATCCTCGCCGGCCTCTCGCCCACCGTTCCTTTGGGATGGATGTGCAGAGGTGGCTCTCTTCCCGAGGTTTCAGTGCACCTTTTTCTAAGGGTGGACGCCGCTCATCCTCTTCCCACGTGCTCACTTGCGTCCCACACCTCGCGTTAGTGTCTAGTTAGTGCCGTCCCTATTTTTGAAAGGTCTATTTAAATCTTTGGCCCGTTTTTAATTGGCAAAGTCTTTTGTTCTTCCATTGCACATCTTTTCCGGATGTCTTGGTGTATTTAGAATAGAAACCCAGGGCCATCGAGTGGATTCTGATTCGTCATGAGCGACAGGACAGCATAGACCTACTCCCCCCGGGGGTCCTGAGACAGTGAGCGCTTAGACGGACAGGCAAGCTCATCTTGCAGCCAGTGGATTATGGCCGCCGACCCTGGGACTGGCGGTCCAGAGCTTAGCCAACTGGACCACCAGGGTCCCCCATTTAAAATGACAAATATTTTGTTCCACCTTGTCACTTCCCTTTTTATGGTCTTCATAGAATCTTCTTCTCAATATATAATTACTCTTTGATCTAAAGTCCCCCTTACACATGAGCGTCAATGAATATGTTTCTCGAGTGTACCCGCACTAACACTTAAGCTCTTGCTTAAGCAGTCAATGCTCTTTGAAGGCCTCATAATTAATAAGACAGCGCGTATGAGCCTTCATGCCATTTGTCTTTTCCTGTGCTTGTCAGCCTTACATGCAGATTCGACGGGGTGCCATCTTCCTTCTGCCTGAGGACTTTGCTTTAACACTGCCTGATTGATCGACACTGCCCACTTTTGTCCAAAGAATCTCCATTGAACGCCCATCTCTTAGATCTCTGGACTATCAGATAGGCTCTCCCCCTTCTTTATCCACTCTGCTCGGGTGCGCCGAACATCGACTGTCACCCACACCCCTCAAGGATCAACCAGGGGTCGAGTCTTGTCTCCCACCATCTCTGGCTTTTTTCTTGGTTGGCGGAGAGTGGATTGCGCCGTGCTTGGCACTTGCCTTTCTGTGCTTGGCTTTGCGGGGTTTCTTGTTCCATCCATGTGGAATTGGAGGGGAGAAGCGTGAATTCTCCAAGTATTTTCACTGCCCGCCCCCTTTGGGGGACATGACCGGCACATACAAGACACTCGTGGCTTCAAGTTGTCCAACAGCCTGATCCTGTTCTGCTTCGTGGATGCTCCTTCCTTTCCGCTTTGGTGACTCCTGGGACAACGTCTGCACGTCCACCCATCTTCCCTTCGGTGGTTTCGCAACTGCACCCAGTGTCTTTGCACCTCACCCGTTTGACTTGGGACTTTTCTGGAAACACCGCCCACATTTCTACATAACTTTTATGTTCTGTGTCTTCAAGCTCTTATTTATTAGTTCCATTCCTACTTAAGTGTTTGAACATATGTCTTGCCGGGCTTGTATGCCAACGCTAACATCTGTGTTCCAGTCCGATTTTAGTCGGCAGCTTTTTCTCTTCGTGGTGGCCTGTCACTTTCTGATTCTTCTCGTACTTGGTAATATCCTCTGGATGCCAGGCCTGCCGAGCAGCTTAGCGCCCTGACGCGTAGTCTGTGCTTGGCTCTGGGAGGCAGTCACACTGCCCCAAAGCAGATGGATCCTTTTGGGTCTTGTTCTTCAAACTGTTGGCTGAGATCACGGGTGCCCTGGGCCTGAAGCAAGGCCTTCTGGGTCCTCTACAACTGCCCAGAGTCACAGGTCTTTCCAGCCGAGCTGGTGGGAATGGGCATCCCTCCCTGTGAGGTTTCAGCTACTATGTCATCTCACCTCTGCACGTGTTCCCCTCTCCAGCATAGGCTAGTGTCCTCCTACACGCATGACCATCCATGGCTCTTCAGCTGAGTCCTTAGGGCTCCACAGAGGTCCCACCACCAGGCACACTGTATGAACGCTGCCCTCAGGAACTCAGGACCGTCACCACGCCTCCCCCTCTCAGAGCTGGCCCTCCTCCACTGCCTTCTCTCAAAAGATCCCCCTCCCCCCGCCTGAGTGTCTCCTCCTGCCTCTCCTGGGTCACCCACCTCTCTCTGGGCCCTGCACTTTGTCCCCACTACCCCCTCTCCTGAACTCACAGTGGCCCTGGTGCCAAACCACTCTCCTTGCTCGGCTGCTGGCTAAAGTTCTCGTGCTGTGGGTTCCACGTGGCCGGATCGTGACGGGTAGCGGGGACCGTGTTCTCAACACTGTGTGTGTTTCTCTCTCACGCTCTCATTTCCCGGGGGTCTCTCCCCAGTCCTCTTGTCCTCGACCCAGAAAGACGACAGGGGGGCCCCTGCCTGCCTGCCCATCAGCCCCATCGCAGGTCCTGTGGCTTGCCCCCATCCCCTCTCTCCCGGTGGGGCGCATCCGGTTTCCTTTTTGCTTGTGTGCAGGTGTCTGCTACTAGTGCAGGTGGCTGCTGGGGGGCTGAGTCCGGGTTCCCCTCTGGGTGTGGCGGAGTTAGTGTCCAGCAGGGGCCTGGTTTGGGCCGGGGCTTGGCCCACCCGTGGCTCCGCTCTGGGCAGTCATTGTCTGTCTTGTCCTTCAAGGGGTTGATCCTTGTGTTTAGCCAGGTTTAGTCATGGGGACACATCTCTATCCTGACCGGGTGCACAGGGCCCTTCCTTCAAAGCCCTCAGTGTGAGAGATGATGAGTGGCTGGGCGGGTGGGGGAGGACCCTGCAGCTCCCTGCCCCCAGGGTCTCTGGGACTCGGCTGTGCTGGGGAGGCTCCGGTCACCCCGGCGGGGAAGGGCAGAGTCGGCAGGCTGAGTGAGGGTCTGTGACAGCCACTGGGCTCTAGTGACCAAGCTGGACTGTGAGGTCAGAGCAGCCACCACCCGGGGACCCAGCGTGTGTGTCCTTGCAGCTGCCCTCCCCAGAGGAGAGAAAGACGGTGCTGCCACGCTGGGAGGGGTCTGCACGCAGAACACTGCCAATTATGCACTCGAGCCGGGCACTTATGCTTACGTGGCTGCAGCGGGCAGTGGCGGGGTCCCAGGGTCATTGTCGCAGGAACCCGGGTTCATTGCCAGCGCCCCCTCCCAGATGCTCAGGGCCTGAGCTGTTGCCTGTGAGCACAGGCCTGTAGCTGTCTCCCCACGCCCGGGGCGGGCACCCTGCCGCAGAGGACGCAGCAGGGGCCGCCAGTCTGATCTGAGCACACTCGGTGGCCCTGGAGAGGGAGGGCATGGCAGTGGCCTGGGGGAGGGGCTGGGGGCCACCTGTTGGATGGGGTGAAGCCCTAGGGCTGTCGGGAAGGTTGGCTGGTGGCTGGCCTTGAGGACAGAGCTGGTGCTGGCCTGGGGGCAGGACACGTAGCCCCAGACGCGGACAAAGAGGAGGAGTCTCCTCTCAAGGGACTATTTGATCCTGTCAGCATCATGCACCCAGGGGATTGGGGAACAAGCCTGTGTCCTTCACCCCCAGCCACCGGGTGACTGAGACGACAGCACCCCCAGACACTGTCAGAAGAAGGCACCCCAGCCCTGCCTCCAGGAGGTCCCTGCCCCACTGCCCAGCCTCTCAGGGGCGTCTCCTTCCTGTCTCTGCACCCACCCCCCACCAACTTCCCTACCTGACTGAACTCAGAGGCAGACAGGACCTCGGTCTCAGAGCCAGGGGGCTGGGTCTGCGTCTCACAGACTCAGACTCGGTGGACATAAGGGACAGCCCGGTGCTCCAGGACCCGGCAGAGGGGCAGGAGGGGTCAGCAAAGAGAAGCATGCAGACCCTCAGGCCAGTTCTAGATGCAGCAGGGCTCCCACAGGGCTGTTCAGGGCACCCACTGCCCTGCACCTGCTGCTGGCCATGGGGATGGTGGGCTCTGTCTATGTTCCCTGAACAGGCCCACAGCTGTTTGGGCCCAGAAGGATCCTTGGCCACTGCCTTTAAAGGCCTCTGGGAGGCAGTTCCTGGGGCAGACGCGCGAGAACCGCCAGGGCGTGTCCCCAACCTAGTTCCCCACCGTCCCCTTTCCAGATCTCAAGACAAACACTGTTAAAAATAGGCAAAGCATCCTATCTCCCCTCAAGCGACGTCTGCCGGGCAGATGGCGCCATCTCTGCCGGGCGCACGCTTCGAGCCCCGCCCGCCGTCCGCCAGAGCCTCAGCCGGCTCGCTCGCTCCCCAGCGCCATCCCTGCGGCTTTCTCCTGGTTTATTTTTAGAGTTCTTGGAAAGAGCTGATCCCAGACTGAAGAGTGATGGGCCCCAGCTTGCCCGCGTGCTCTTAGCTCGCGCCCCAGGATGACGCGGCAGCCACACGTGCCTGCGCGTGTTGAACTGGAAGGAGATGGATCTCGGAGCGGGGCCTTGTCTCCCCATGCCCCACCCCCAGAGGCCCAGGTGGCTGGGGGGCCCAGCTGAACGGAACCAAGACGGAGCCCACTTTTAGCCGCTGAGAAGTCTCACGGACCATTCCCAGGCGCCAGACCCCTCCCCAACCTTCTCCTCGCAAATCGAGAACTGTGGGGGCACACGACTCCCCACTTGTCCCACGTTTCTGTGCTTTGGGTCTGGAGGAGGGGCCTGGACACTCAGCATGACTCCTGAGGGAGGATTGGGAAGCGTGTCAGGGTCTCTGCAGAGGTCAGGTGACCCAGAGAGCTAGGCCTTCAGCGGCTCCTCCCTTAAAGACAGACCTCCGTTGGGTCACTGCGTCAGAATGGGTTTGGGGTGCGGGGGGCCTCCCCGAGCCTGCCTGTTTCCCAGAGCTCCTTTCACAGCTGGGTATCACCTGGTGTGTTAGTCCGGGTAGACTAGAGGAAAAACACACATAAGAGTAAGGTTTATATACAAGAGGAATGGAACAATGGGAAAGCATCACAACCCAGTCCAGTTCAAAGTCATAAGTCCAATATTAGCCCAAATGCCCAATACTAGTCTATAAAGTCTCCTTTCGACTCACGGAGTCACAGGTCAGTGGGTGCAGAGTCCCAGCGCTGGCAGGGTTCCCCTCATGGCTTGTCACTTCCAGGGCTCAGGGTTCATCAACAGCATCCAGTGGTGGCAGAAGCAACTCAGCGCTGACGGGGGTCTCCACATGCCTTCTCCAGCTTCAGAGGTCTGGTTCCATCAGAGAAAAGCCTTGTGGCTTCTCCTCCGGCTCCTCCAGTTCCTCAGGTGCTGCCATCTTGTCTTGTCCATAGTTTGTTGTCTCTGAGACTAACTCCCAACAACTGGGGGGCGGGGAGGGGGGAAGGGCGCGGTTGGCCTCTCATCTCCATGAGGGAAATATCGTGAGATTTCCCAGAAGTCTCAGGAGAAACTTATGCCCACACAGAGGCCTCATTGGCTACTCAATGACTATCTCCAGATTCACAGGCTAGACTCCACCCCTTGACTTCCAATCATGAAATTGACATCAAGCACATGACCACCACACCGGCAGACCCAGTACCACTAGGTACAGCAGGAGAAAGGCCTGGTGATCATCGGCCTCCAGGCAATCACAGACAAAAACTTCAGGTGAGTGATACCCCTTCTCTGAGGAGCCTGCAGGGTCACTGTGGTTGAGGGCTACATATCTGCCAGGGCACTGGGGGGGTCTGGGGTGGGGCACTACCCAGAAAGTTAGTAGTTTAAATGCACCAGCTCCTTTGAGAGAGAAGGACGAAGCTGTCTGGCCCAGAAATGCAGACACCCTTTGGGGCACGTCCACTGTCCTGCAGGGTCACTGGGAGCCGGGACCACTTAGTAGCAATGAGTGTGGTATTGGTATCTGGGGGCATTTTAGCCCTGGTGGCACTGTGATGAAGCACTCGCAGTAAGAGGGTGGGGCCAGGACCTGCCAGCCCTAGGGGAGAGAATTATGGCTTCCCTCAGGTCCGCTGGGCCTGAACTCAGGGGGGGTTAAGGACATCTCAGCCAGTGACCTAGCTAACCTAGCGCTGGATCTTCAAATCTGGCCCCAAGACACTTGAAGGACGGTCATTCTGGGCACCTGCAGAACAGAAGCCATCTTTGGAATGACCTTTGAACCCGCCTTCAGATCTCACCACCTGCAGGAGCAGCCAGGCCCAGGCGTGGCGTCCGACGCTGCACACCCCGGAAACGGAGGTCTGGAGAGGTCACGTGACCTGTGCTGGGTCCCACAGCCAGTTGCTGCCCTTCTGGATGGGAGCTCTGCCCAGGGCGTCCCCTCCTGTCCAGCCGCCCACAAGGCCTGCAGCAGCGGCAGCTCTCACAAAGGGGCCCAGATCCGGGCTTCCGACAGAGGTGACGTTTCTCAGTGCGCACTGACCTGGCAAAATGGGGAGAGGGGCGGAAATCCCATAAATATGTCATTTCCTCCGGCCGCTCCCCATAAGGAGAGCTCAACCTGCCTCCAACCCCGCCCTGCTGCTTCACCTCCGGTCCACGCACCCCCAAGGGCCTTGCGAGGTCGGCGAGGGGGTCATGAAGTGGGGATTACACAGGGAACGCATCCAGCGGAATGGTGTGGCTGCCCCTCCCCCAGCTCTGTCTCCAGCCTACCGGGGGTTGGGGCGTGGGGGACAGGCGGCGACGTGGCCAGTCCTCAGACGCAGGTAGCAGGTCACTGACCCACCATCACTCCCTGCACTGGAGAGGCCTCCACTCTGGGCCTGGAAGGGCTCCGTTCACCTCCTCTACCGACAGGTGTGGAAACTGAGGCGGAAGTGATGCTGACACGGCCCAAAGGGCAGGGTGCAGACTGGTGACCCCAGAGCTCGTGCCCAAGCCTGAGAGCAACCACGTGCCTGCCAGGTGGTCCGCCCAGCCCACCGGCCCCCTCCTGTCACAGGGCTGTGGGCTTCATGGGCCATCCTGGGCGGGGCCATGCTGGGCGGGGCCTTCCTGGGCAGGACTTGACCCGCCCTTTCCGTCCGCTGCCTGGAGAGCCTGTGTTTGGTTGGCTGCGTGCGTGGTGTCTGGTGGTGAGGCGGAGCCCCCAGCCAGCTGCTACGGCCCTGTCCAGCGGTCAGCGAGTGTGCCTCTCCATCCCCGCCCCAGCTAGTCCTCGCGGCTGGTGAGGATGGAGGAGGCCTCGGTGTCTGCTCTGTGGATTCAGAAAGGAGCTCTCCAGGCCACTCTACCTGGTCAGACGCCGCCCACCACGGGAGACCCTGCAGGTACTGAGGGTGACCACTTCCGGCGTCGCAGCTGCCCGCTGGCCTGACCCCTGCCCTGCACATTCTCAGGCTGTCATCTCAGGGTGAGACGCTCACCGGGCACTGTTGTCCTCAGGTCTGACCCGACAAGACCCAGCGGCCCTGAACCACTCTCTCCCCGGGGCTCTGTCTGAGCCCACTGCTACGACCACTGGGGCATCCCTCTCCTTGAGCGACCCTCTGCTTCACCAAGACCTTCCTGGTTCCAGTGATGTTCCTAGAGCCGCGTTTCGTGCGTCCCAAGTTTGTGAGTGAGGACACCACCCGTGACTCAGAAAACCTAGTGTCTCCTAGGCGACACCGACTCCTTGCGCCCCTTCCGGGTCAGGGAAGAACCGCCCCTGTGGGTTCGGAGACTGGGACTCTTTCTGGGAGAAGAAAGCCCGTCGTTCTCCGATGGTTTCAAACTGCCGGCCTTGCAGGACACAGTCTAGCTCGTCACCACAACGCAGCCTCTGCCAAGTGCCGATCGCTAGAAGCAGAAGCTGATTGACTGGTTCCCTGGCGGGTAGGCGAGGCTAAGACACAACCCATCTGTCCTGTGGGGGAAGCCACGTGGGCGCCCTGAAGTGGCAGAGAAACGGCTGCCCATTGGTTCTCATCAGGTCATGTGCTTGCCCTCAGCCAATTAGTGTGGCCATGGGAATGTGATTGGCTGGGACACTCACTCACCTGTGACAGGTGAGAGGGTGAAAAAGCAGAATGCCCACTGCTGTGGCGTGTGTCCCGGCGATGGTGAATCTGTGGTGGAGCAGAGCGGCTGCTTGGATTTGGGGGGGTGTATAACTCTCTAGGGAACTGGCCTGCCTGGCCTTCCTCTCGGAGACTGGACAGTGGGTTCAAACCACTGGGCATGGGGTCAGCAGCTCAGCACTTGCCCCTGTGGCCAAGGCTGCTGCAGAGGATGGAGGGCACCAACCAGTGCCCTGTCCCCTCCCCTGGCTCCCACCGTCCTGATTCCCCAGCCCTCCTGAGGCTGGCCCCCACACCCCTCTCCAGTCTGTCCAGAGAAGGGGAGGCTGGGGAAAGACACTGGGCTTTGTGGAAGGGCTGCTCCCAGAGGGGTCTCTCTGTTACCAAGATCACAAGCCCAGCTGGAAACTCTCCTTGGCCCAGAGAGGGGCTGTACCTCCTGGACAGACCAGCCCACCCCACTGGAGAGCAAACC
>PVJH01040933.1:0-15339 GCA_004026705.1 Nesogale talazaci
CTGCAGCCGAATGGGTTGGTGATGCAAATCCAGCAGCAGCTCTCCAGCAGCAAGGCTGGGCCTCCTACTCCAACCAGAGAGCAGTGATACACGCCCCCCTCCCCAAAAAAAAACTTTCAGGGGGAAAAAGCTATCAAAAAAGGGTATGCATATTTATTTCTTGTTTAAAATATGGTCAAGTGCGGGAGTATTAGCAAAGTGTGTGTTATCTTGGTAGAAAATAAGAAAGAATAAAAGTAGGAGTGCTGATGCTTTGTCCTCGTGATGACAGTTCGCCTTCTGTGTTCCCACACCCGCTATAGAACTCCAAGAACTCAGACAATTATCTCCCTGTCCCTCCTTAACCTGGTGGTCTCAGGTACTTCTTCAGCATTGCCTAAAATCCCTTTTGTCAACTGAGGCCAAAAGTCACTGCCCTTACAGTCTTCCTGCTACTTAAGAAAAGAGACTAACCTCAAAATGGGTGAAGGTCATGAGGATGGCAGACAAGGGCGGGGATGGGGTGGGTGGTGGGTGGAATGACCCAAGTCTCCTAAAACCGTACATGAAGGGTCTCTTAGAACAACTAGGGTTCCAAATGAAGCCTTAGATGTGGGCGATGCCAGGCTACCGTGTCAGCTGTCCTGCTGGTTGCTCAACTGCTGGACAAGCCAAAGTGCTTGGGGTCTAACTTCCTGTGGTTCCCCGGGCCTCTGGTCAGCAGGGCCTCTGTGCACGTCCCCACTTAGGTGGCCCTCCCTTCTCAGGTCATTTCTAACAGTTTTGACAAAAAGAACGTGACCCACTGAGTCCAGAGAAGCCTCACGGCCCTTGGAAAGTTACAAGCTTTTCAAGACTTTTAGCAAGGTGATGGGAATAGTAAACTAAGTCAGGGAAAAATCAAGAGTCACATGAGAGAAAGAACCATTCTCTCCAATTAAAAAGACAAAAAAAACCACTCAAACATTTCTTGAGCCGCGTACACCAACCTTCTCACCTATCAATTGTCTTATTACCCAACATTTAGAATTTATGACAACCATAAAGAAAATAAATCTCCTTTGTGCATTAACGGTACGTGTCTTGGCTTCTGAGGAAGCTATGGATTCTGGGGCCCTGGAAGTGCAGGTGGTCAGGGATGCCTGAGAAGAGTGGGCATGATGGGGTGGGGATGTGGCAGGGGGAGCCAGCAGGCGCTGTGCAGTCTCCAAGCCTTCCTGTCCACAGAGGGCCTTTAGGGACTCACTGATGAGATGAGTGGGAACCCTCTATCCTGAAAGTATGAGGAGGGCAGGAGGAGGGGAGGGCTGGAAGGAGGTGCACTTGAGCCAGACTGGCTCTGGAAGACTGGGTGGAGTCTTTTAAAAATAATACTAAGATGGAGTTATCTCCAAGCGTTGCCTCTAGGTCTCCAGTTCACAAGCAGGGAGCAGCTTCAGCCATGGTATTTCCAGTCCCCTCGACGTGCTAATATGGCAATAAGTAAGGATGACTGAGAGGAGGGGGGATGCCTTTGGATTGCGGTGTAGGAGGCAAACAACACTGAGAGTCCCATTAACTCCCAGAAGAACAAACAAAGTCGTGTTGAGAGAAGTACAGCCAGCATGTCCCTCGGGCCCAGGGACTTGAAATATCTTATCACGAAGGGGCAGTCCCTGGAAAGGGACATCATGAATGGTAAAGCCGAAGGTCGTAGAGAAACAAGACCTTCAACAAGCTGGCTCGACCTTGTGGCTGTGACCATGAGGCTCCACTCCCGCAAAGGGAGGCAGTGCTTTACGCTATTGCGTCAGAACCCACCAAGGCACCAGCAACAGCAGGCTCTAATTGGCACCGCTGCCAGTATTAACTCGGATCTCCAAGTCAGACTACCCTTGTCAGGAACACAAAATGCACACACTCCAACTTTTACTAGTAGCACTCACGTCTGTGCGGAGAAAAATAAGGGCCTTCTACTAATTTTGGTCACTTGTGGCATTTTTAATTGAGCTTGCAAAGGAGGGGGGAACGTGCTTTTCTCAGACACTCAATCACACCTGTTCTCCTACATGTTAAAAAATCTACCGAGCAATGTAAAAGATACAAAATCCCTCTTCTCTTCCATCACAGAGCCAACCGTCATGTTCCTCTTGAAAAGGTGGTTTTTTTGGGTGTGTGTTTGTTTGCTTGTTTGCTTTCCTAAAGCTTCTTCATACTCACTTGGCAAAAGCATTTCTTCTGTTAACCTCTTTTTGGGAAGAAGCAGAAGTGGTGCTGAAACTTCTCCGAAAACCTGTAGGTGGATGTTAAGGTGAGAAAGAGAAAAAAAGAAAAGAAAAAGAAATCGTGAGTCTGCCATCTTTACTATGCGTCATCTTTTGTCATCCCCCCTCCCCCGTGGAGACAGTCGAATGCACCAAACCTATGAAAAAGTACTGGCCGTCCTGAGACATATAGATCCCAGAGAAACTGGAGCTTGTGAAACGAACATGCCTGCCTGTGTTCATCACAGAACGGTGGGAACCCCCCACATGCCCACTGGTGGAAGAGCAGACCACTGGTGCACGAGCGATGGGCACAGAAAGCCACGTGAAGCTAATTCGTCTGATGGACTCGTAACCCGTACAATTGTCATCCTGGACGACCTTAACTGCAGCATAGCTCCATCGTGCCCACCGAGATAAGACGAAAGAAAGCTGGGCGTCGGTAAACTGAAAAATCCTCCAAGAGACCTGACTTGGGGTGGTACACACAGGACATGCTGTTGGGGTGTGTGAAGTGGGCCCGTTGAAATGGAGTGGGAAACAAACAACCAAACAAAGAGACTAGGAATCAAAGTTTCCTAAAGAAATACTAAGGAACATGGAGAAGGCGAAATATTGGATATGAATTTTACAGAACTGATCGCAGGTACCAATTCCAAGAAGACCTACGATTTCTAAGAAAAGGACAAGTGAAAGAATGCCCACCTAGATGCAGCACAAGAGAACGACAGCACAAAAGAAACAGAGATCTTAAAAGGCCACCAACAGGAAGAGGAAATCACCTTCGATAGCCTGAACTAACGAAGACCGATAACTGACTGCTCCTCAACAATTACAGACAAGGCAGAGGAGGTAGACTATAACCATACCAGAGTCAAAAAGAAAAGGGAAAAGAACAAATGTATTAATTAGAGAAACGTTTTTGAATACATAGAAACCAAGTCATGTAGTACACATAAATCTGACTATGTCAGTCATTAGGAGAAAGGCAAATGAGGGAAGTGCTCGTGTTAAAGGCACATGGCCAGACCCTACAAAAGACAAGAGCAAACCAAAAAAAGGCACTGCACTGAGCCTCAAAAGGACCTCACAGGGCAAGAACAGAACTGTGGCTTTTATTTTTAAGATATTTCAAGAAAACAAGGACACCGAAAGGTTTAGAAGTCAAGGGTTACCAAAACAAAATGCATTGGACTAATATAATGAATCAAAAGAGAGCTGGTGTACGGGAAACAAGAATTATTATCTGAAACGAGAGTTGCTGAGCAACTCACAAGGAGGTAAAGAATGCTCAACTTACACACATCTACAAATATAGTTGAAAATCTACAAGGCAAATGCTTCCAAGATCTCAAAAGGAAAACTAAAAAAATGTGAGTGTTCTCTGTTTTTCTCTCTAGTAACTGACAGAGCAAGCAAATAAAAAATTCATAAAGATCAAGCAAATACAAGTAGCATAATTAATAAACTCACTCTACACTATTTGTCAAGAATCACACCTAACCACTAGAGAATGGGCAGGTTCTCTCAACACACAGGGGAGGAAAAAAGGGAGGGGAGATCGTGGCCCAGCCCATGGTATAAGGTTAGCAGGAGCGTAAGGCGCCTTGGTGGCACAATGGTTAAGTATTTGACCACTAACCGTCACGTGGGTGGTTCGAACCCACCCCTGTTACTGCAAGAGAAGAGACGTGACAACCTGTTCATGAACACTTCAGCCTAGGAAACCCTGTCTGTCTTTCAAGGTCCCAGTGGGTCAGAATCAGTTTGCAGGTACAAGTCACAAACTTGACATGCAGCCAGACAAAGAAAAAAAAAAAAAAACCTACTAGACCTTTCCACTATCCATGACAGATTTTGAAATCTTCATTTAAAATATCAGAAAAACCAAATCTAGCCATAATTTTAAAATAAATAAACAGAGGCACAGATAGATACAGACATCACAGCCAAATTAGGTTTCTCTGAAAAGTCCAAGTTAATTTAATATAGAAAATCAAGTAATATCATTTACTATATTAAAATATTTAAAGAGGAAAACCATAAGAACCTTTCTATAGATGCAGAAACAAAAGAATTCCATCAAATTCCATTCATGAATTAAAAAAAAAGTCTTAGCAAAGAATTAATAAAAAAATCAAACTTAAAAAAATTATCAAATTTAATGGTAACATACTAACACCGCCTGCTAAGGAGCAAGAGAAATGCCCTTTGTGCATGCTCTGCCACTCCCCTGGCAAGCCAGGACAGCAAGACACAAATGAAGTACACAGGATCAGGACAGGAAATGAAAAAAAAAGGCATCTGTCATTATTTGCATATGCTAGAATTCTCTACATTTTTAAAGCATGCAATAGAAGGTATTGCTAAAGTATGGGAATAAGAAAGTCTAAGAATCTTGTTGAATTAAAAAAACAATGTTTACAGGTTCAGTATGCCACAACAGTAAAATTTTTAAATGATCCCATGTATAATATCACTAAAGCTATAAAATACTTAAAGAATAAATATAGAAACAAATATGCAAATTTTTTTTGGAAAAAAATCATCGAAGTGTTCACTGAAGACGATTAAAGAACATCTAAACAAACGGGAAGGGTACATCTTTGGAATGGAGCAATGCAGAGATCGGTTTTCCTCAAGGTCATCCGAAAACTCACTGCAGCTGCAACAGAAGTCCCCAAAGGGTTTTATGGCGCTTGTGAAGCTGATTCCAAATGTATATGGAAAAACAAAAGCCACATAGAGCTAAGACATCCCCAAAGAATCACAACAAGACGGGGTGTGTAGCTCAATATCCAGGCTTGCTCGAAATCCAGACTAATGACGGGAAGGTCAGGGATCGAAGAAGGGACCCCCTAGGACAGGAGGGAGGGGCCAGAAACGTAGCCGCCCTATACGTCACTGGAGACAATGACGAGGCCGATTCAGAGACAAGGAACGGCGCGCGTCCAGACGGTTGTCCACGTGGGCAGAAAGCGACAGCCCAGCCTTATCAGACAGGAACTCCAACTGCAAGTGCATCCACAACTGACATCTGAGAAGCAAAAACTATACCCCTCTGAGAAAAGGCAATGATAAAAGGACATATGCATGACATCTATGGGGGGGGGGGGAGATTTTATTTAAAAAATAACAAACTCACTGCTGATGCTGAGCTTAAAAATGAAGAATGTATGTTCTTCTAAGCTGCCGAAAAGAACACCTACAAACGGTGCCGTAATCGTTGCTATGCAGGACACTGGCGAAATACAAGCACCCAGGGAACATCAGTGTCTCGCTGCAACCGTTTTCAGGTGGAAGCAGCCTGGGTGCCCCTCAACAGCTGGATGGACACACCAGATGTGGTGCCTACGGAGACCACAAACCGGCTCCCAACCAGCCAGCTCCGACTTGTGCTCGGCAACCCAACAGCACCAGGTGAGACCGGGCCAGGGTGCCTCAGACCTGTCAATATTGACAGAAGCCGACGGTCTCCTCTGTCTCCCGCAGAGTACCTGGCAGGTTCCCCATGCCACCCTTCTAGTTAGTCCCGGAGTGCTTACCCAATGTCTCCACCAGGGCTCCCTCCAGACCCACACACCAGAATATGAGTCGGCCAAAAGGAAAACCAAAGTCCTGCCATGTGCTACGACCTAGATGAACCTCAACACCAGTATATGGAGTCAGGTCCAAATCCTGTACTTCCATGACATGTCGAGAAAGACAAACATATAGAAATAAACCCATATTCATGGCTAGCAGGGACTCAGGAGAAGGGACTGGTGATTTGTTACTCAACTGGTGATTTATTGGTGGTTTCTCTGGGAGGTGACGAGAAACTTCTGGAAATGGACAGCGGTGATGGTTGAACAACATAGGGCTACGCTGATGCTGCTGAAGCCGGCATCCGGACCTTCTTACAATGGCACATTTGCTGCACTTTGGCACCAAGGTCTGTGAAGGTGAGTGACTGACCAGCCCCCTTTAAAAGATGCTTGGCTTCGCACTGTCTAAAGGCATCTCATGTGACAAAATATGGACAAACTTCTCAGTGGAAAGTGGGCAGGGCATTTGGGCGGGCTCTCGGTGAAAGAGGGAACCTGTTTGGTCCACAATCAGGAAAACAGACTCAACCTTGTCCACAGTGTGGAAGATCCAATGCCCAATTCTGAGACGCACGGGAGGGCTGTACCCACCGGGCCAGCCAGCAGAGCAGGGCCAACGACGGTGAGGGGAAGAGCAAGGGACTCTGGGCATGCATAAGACAAAGGAGTGGGCACTCTCCAGGAAAAGGTGGAAGACGAAGGGCTCTTTGCCTGGGAACCTGAGAGAAACCTTCGAACCTGTGTCCCTGGACAGGTCCACCATCAGTTCTCATCATAAAAAATAAGGCACAACCCATATGCCTCTCAGCTACCAAGTGAATGGATACATAACATGCTTTGATGCAGTGCCAAACAATGGCAAGAAGAACAAACAGACAAAAGGAAACATATTGTGAATAAGTTTATACAGGGATTCAAAACTGGGGGAAAAGGGGAATTGAAGGTGTGGCAGTCACCCAGTCGGTGTTGATTTAAGGATTAAGAGTGTAGGGATTAAGACTAGCCTGCCAATCTGGAGAAAGCCAGTGAGCATGCTCTGTGTGGTAATGGATTTCTCCTGAGAATTCTGGAAAGTGTGGTAATTCCTTCCTGGAAGCGGAAACACATTCTGCCTCAGTTCACTTCCTTGGAGACGTTCTGCTGACATCACTCCCCAGGAGACAGAGCAGCTGACGAGACACATGGCAGCATGCTGATAGGACCTGAGCCCTGGAAACTGGAGGAGCCGCGAGGAGACCCCTGCCAGCCCTGAGAGGCTTGTACCACCACTGGATACACAAGACTTTGCACCTACTGGTCCGTGATTGTCCTGGTGTCATTACATGTGCTTCCTGAGTCTGCAGAGGGCTTATAAATTGGTATCGGACATATAGGCTAATATCAGGCTTATGACCATGAACGAGACTGGGCTGGGATATTTTCTTGGTGGTCAGTTGCTCTTGTATATAAAGCTCTTTTTTATACACATGGGTTTCTATGGATTTCTCTAGTCTAGCTGGACTAACACAGGAGGATCATGGAAATTTTCTGGGAACTTTTTGAGCCCCCATCATCCATATGGGTGGGAAGGTTATCCAAAAAAGCAGAGTGAGTGAGATAGTTGTGGTTTGTTGGCGGATAAATACATGTGGGATCAATTGAAGGGTGAAGAAAGAAATGGCTCGGTGAGCCTAGACTTTTTCAGTTTGGGGTATCTTGCTTTGTGATGGTGGGACCAGGGTGTGGCTGCCTTAGCCAGTTCCCTGCTTCAGCTGGCAAGGCTCACTTCCTGCAAGACATTCCTGAGAAGAAACCACATGGACCTACCCTGATGCAGCCTTGGGCGCTGGAGCAGCCACATGGAGAGCCCTGCCAGTGCTGAGATGCTGACATGCTCACTGATTCGGTTTTCCTCCTGCACTTGGTGTCATTGCGTGTGTTTGTGAAATGGAGGAGGGCTTTGGACATATGGGCTAATGTCGGACCTGTGAGCTTGGGCAGCACTGGGTTGGGATGTTTTCTTGAGGTGCACTTCCCCTTTATATAAAGCTCTCTCTGAAAATATGAGTTTCTATGGATTTGTTTCTCCAGTGTACTCGGACTAACACAGTGAGTAATTAAAAATTTGAGCCTGTTGTCAGGGGAGACTGGGGTATATGAAGAAGACAGAGGTAGATGAAACAGGGGGAAGCCAGCTCAGGTGCTCACAGGGCAGGAATCATCCCCTTCCAGTCAGGGGGTGGGCAACAGATGCTGACTGTATGATTCGGTACATTATACAGCTATAGCTCATACCTTCGTCACATGCATAGATGTTTTACAAGAGACACTGTAAATAAATGAAAGCAAAGGCAATCATTATCAGGAACACAAAATGGTCATCTTACCGGGATAAGAATGACTCTGCTTATTCGATGAAACCTCTGAAAGCGTATCCAGGGAATCTGTTAGTCTAGGAAGAGAACGGACACAAAGCACATCTCATCAGACACAGTTGATCTTAGGATTTAAGACTGACTCTTAACTGAGGCTCTCACCCCGGTGGGTCGCTATCGGTTTCTTATTCATTCATCAAACCTAGTGAGCACGGAGCACCACCCACCCATCACAAGCTAGGACTGCACTTCCTTTTAACGTGGAAAACACAGGCCTTTGCTCTACAGGGACCATGAATACTGAAAAATACGTCGACCTAAAGTGAGGTCGCTTGAAAAAGAGGCCTAGGGTTAGTGCTTTGGAATTCCCTCTTTACAGATGAAGCTTTAAAGAATAAGTTTATTTGGTATGATCCCTACCAAATGTTTGCTTTTCATTGTGAAAATACACTAACTCTTAGAGTGAATGGGGAAGAAACAGCCCTGGACAGAAGCGCATCTACACAGGCAGGTTATTCTGATGAAACTGATCAAATTGGGTCAACATCCTTGACTTCCTTGACTCAAAGCACGATTGTGAATTCGCTTTCCCAGGTGGCTTCTCTTTATTTTCTGATATTTCAGATCATTTGTTTCTTTCTTTCTTTCTTTTTTGGATGAGGTTAATCCGGACAGCCTCAACTATTAACTGTTTCCCTTCAACTGTTAAGGGATCTCAAGCTGCCAGGTCTTCCTTTGGAATCCCTCCCTCCAGCATGCTTTCTCACCAGCATGGACCTGGACATCCTTGTGCTGTCTGCGGGCTCACCCTGCAATTCATATGAATTCTTTTTACGTGACCTATGACTAGTGGAGACAAAGACTAGGGCTGGGTGAACAGGGCAGAGAGAATTAGAGGGTAAGAAAGAGTGGATGGGAACATAGCAGCAAAATGAATCAGTTCACCGGTGGTAAGCACCTAATGGTGAGGAAATGAATACTACCTTCATGAAGACAACTTGGTCAGTAAACACTGGTGATGGCACAGAGACCAGAGTACCTGAATCTGCTACGTGAGTTTCTGTTGCGCCCCTCTAAGTACGACTAGGTGAGAGGTGTGTCGACACTCATACAGAAACTGGGAGCGAGATGCTAAATTGAGGCAGGTGCACAATGTGGAGATGGAGGTGGCTGGGATCAGATGGCCACCCAGGCAGGGGCAGGGGGCACAATTTGAAACTGGTCAGGAAAAACCACCAGGACAAGAGGCCAGCGTTAGACCCAAAGAGGAGGAAGTTAGCAGCAAGGAGAACCAGTGGCTGGAGGCTCCTTCACTCAGCCTGTCCCTGGTTCCACATTCTTCTGGCTTAAAGGTCTGCGGTGCCTTCAAAGAGCTCCAATGCCGGTTGAGATGAGAGGCCCACCCAAACCAGAAACTGTGTCTGCTTCATTTGCTTATAGAATGCCTAGCGCAGCACAAAGCGCTAAAAGATACTTAATAGTATTTGATGATGATGAATGAGACAATCAGAAGATGACAGGAAGACAGCTGGATCGGGGGGAGCAGTTCACTGAGAGACAGAGCCATGTCTCTTGTGAGGGAGAAGAGAGGGAGTCTTTCGATCAGCGGTTCTCAACCTGTGGGTCACGACCCCTTGGGGGAGGGGGTCGAATGATCCTGTCACAGGGGTTGCCTAAGATCACCAGAAAACATAACTATAACAACTGTAATATGGTTACAGTTATGAAGTAGGCACAAACATAATGTTATGGTGGGGGGGGGGGCATCACCACAACATAAGGAACTGTATTAAAGGGGCGTGGCTTTAAGAAGGCTGAGGACCACTGTTTTATATGAGTCACATTGAGGAAGAGCAGGTAGGAGAGCAGCTCAAAAATAAATAAATAAATAAATAAGTGTACTCCACAAACAGAGCAATAAAGAACAAGGAAGCCCCAGGGAAAGGACAGGTCTCCACAGCCTAAGAGAAGACCAGGACCACTGTGGTATGTAGGGCACTGAACTGGGCATCAGGCTATCTGATGCCTACCAGATTCTAAGGCATGTACTCAGAGCTGTCCAATATGAAGAGGTGAGCCCTGGCCCCAGAGACAACACACCATCAGAGAGACAAGGGAGGGGCGGGGTTGCTAATGAAGACAGGCTGACACAGGAGAACCCAAGAAAGCTGACTGCCCACTCTTCATGGATCCCCAGCACCCCACCCCACCCCAATCAGTGATTTATAAGCTCAAAGTCCCAGAGAGAGTCACTGGGCCTCTTTCAAGGATTCCAGGGTGGTGGGGAAGTGGGCATATTCTGATGCCAGACTCCCTCCCTCCCCCTTGGTGACTATGCACACTGACACGTGCACCATACACACACAATTAGCCTCTCTGGGCCTGGCTTCCCTGTCCGGCTGTGGTGCTGACTCTGCCACAGAGGATTCCATGAGTTGCATGTCTAGGGGGCAGTTCTAGTCTATGCTCGAGCGTGGCCGTGAGAGGCACGCGGCTCAACTGTGATGATTGCAGGGTGTTCTAGCTTGTTTGTGTATCGCATGGAGAGCCCTTGAAGGGCGGTCCCCATACGAGTGCCACTCGTCTGCTATCATATCTTTTCTTTACATAAAGAACAATGATCTCAGAAAAGAACAAAGTCATCGGAAAAAAAATAAAGTGTGTGGTGGGAGAAGGACTTTAAAAAAAACAACTATGAAAATAGAGAAACTTGGGCTGAGGGAGGCTATTTTATCATTTAAAATCTGCTTCTTCACCTCCCAGATGGGACTAATGATAAGAAACCTACCCTCGCTGTCTTCAGGAGATGAACCACAAATGCACTGGCCTCGAGCTGATTCCAATTCCTGGGGACCCTAAAGCATGGTGTAGAATAGCCTCTGTGGGTTTCTGAGACTGTAACTCCTTACAGGGAGAGCAAGTGCTGCCTTTCTCCCAAGGAGCATCTGAGGGTTTAGAACTGCGGACCTGTCAGTCAGCAGCCCAAATTTGTAACCACAAGGCCACCAGGGCTCCTCTTCAGCACATGGGACAGAATCCTCTACTTATTAATGTCTGTCTTAGCTACTGCTGCTTTCCACTTTGCCTGACTAGATCTTAGGATCGGATGAAGCAATGAGGAGGTGAAGACTGGCCACGGATTATACAGCGATATACATTATATGCAATGTTCTCATAAGTAAGAGAATCACATTCCATATACCACAGAACAAAATTAATAATAAAAAAAAAAGGATGCAATGATTTGACAAGAAAAATAACCCAAGGAAGAAAAGGGGTCAGAAAAAACCGTGACTTGGCCACAAGGCAACCTCTACTGCACTGGGATGCACTAAAAATATAAATCAATAAAATGATCTCTGGTGCCCTCGAAAATAGAACTCAAATATGAAGTTATGGGAATTTAAAGAAAAACATGCAACCAGGAATTTTGAAATTAAGCTCATGCGCCGCAGCAGAGAGCACCTCGTTCTAGTCAATGTTTACAGGAAAGGAGTGAGAGGCTCCCATGTGGTATCTCTTTTCCTACCAGAAGAACTCTTCCCGTGAATGTCATTTATCATCTACTTTATTTCAAACAAGGGTGATCCCATTGTCTGGCGACAGGACAGTGCACCAGACCATCCTCAGCCAGTGTCTAATGGACGTCGTTCCATGGAAGAGAATCAAGGCTCTCAAGAGGACCGGGAGCTGCGCTGCGTGCTTTACTTTTTTTTAACACCAGAATGAACTCGTTCGAAAGTCTACTATCTTAAGAGGAGACACCGAGAAGGTATATGCTATATAAATCCTTGAAGCTTCACTCCTACCCCCTCCCCCCAATCTACTGCCTATCTATTTTTGAAAACTAAAGAAATCGGAGGGAAAAAGCCATTTTGGTTCCATTAGGCTTGTGGGAAAATGAATGGGGAGCCTGCTGGCAAGAGATGTAATGTAGTTAGGATGTGACTGAAGCAATCAGGGAGCATTTTCACTTTTGTTTGCATGACAGATTAAGCTTGCCACTCTCACTGTTCTTAGCGGCAAACGCCACTTCTAATAGCCTACACATACTCATAGGGTTTGCAAATGAGGAATAAAGGAGGCTTTTAAAATTGCAAATCCTCAGCAAAGCAAATTTAGCTTTCCACGGAGCCCTGTCTCTGAGGAAGGTGGCTGGTTAACCCCTTCAAAGAGGGCTGGAGCCACAGTGAGCACACATCTCCCATCAGTCACAGCAAATGACAAGAGGTGACAAATGACCCGTCCCATTGTTCTCACCTTTGCACTCTAGATGGGGGAGCAAATATTCCGTATCTTGGCGAACAACTAAAATACTGCACACCTCCAACTGAACCGTCATTCTTGCCGTGGGGTTTTTCAAGCTCAATACCATACCAATATCCTAGAACACAAAATGTGGGCATTTAAAAGCATCTGCGCTGTACCCAGATGTGTCGTGCTGTCATATAAACCCAGATTAAATGGTGTATCATGCTCACGGATGACCAGGGTGATGGATGATCACCAGAATCATTTAGCTTTCAACATAAGATGACAAAAAAATAAAATTTGGAAAGTGAACTGGAAATAAATTTTACAAGCATAGTGACAGCATGGGACATTAAGGGAGGAGAATAAAATGTACAAATGCAAATTCAGCAAACAGGCCAACCAAAAAACCCTAACATTTTTTTTCCTTGAGGTCTTGGTTTTGGGGGGCCCATCCTGAGGGTTTGGGGGTGCTGATTCAGAAAATGTCATCAGATAGGCCGCATCAGCTCTGCTTGCTCAGATATAGTGTTCCATTAGATTTCCAGCTATTAATTCAGACTAATTTACTAACTTATAATCATACTTTTAAATATGAGAAGAATTCAGACGCACAAATTACAGGATAAGACAAAAAAGATGGGAAATACATGAAAAAGAGTTAGGTTTTAAGTAAGGTGACCAGATGTCCCACTTTTTAGCAATTTAATGATGTCCTGTGGCATTTTAAAATTAAAATAAATATATTACAATACTATTTTTGCATCCTATGAAAATTTTTGTTGTTCCATACAGACCAAATTTTTAATCAAGAAAGACCCCATCTCTCCCCCCCCCCCCCATAAAATCTGTTCACTTCAGTTTTAAGGGACTTCCAAGCACAGCTGAGTAGAGGTCCTGTGAGGGATGAGCCCAGAGAGAGTGGTCATGCTGATAAAAAGACCGGAACATTTTCCTTTTGATAGAACAGTCTGAACTCTAACAGACCCACTTTGGGTCTCAGAGCACTTGAATCTCTCATCAATTGGACCACACTCACTATCAGTCTGCCTGGACTGACTCAAAGTGATCCAATAGGGCAGAGTAGAAACTTGGGTGGATTTCTGAGGCTGTACATAAAGATATGGGGACAGAAAGTCTCATCTTTTTCTTGCAGTGAAGCTGGTGGGCTTGAACAGCTGACCTTGTGGTTGGCCGTCCAACACCTAACCCACTGTGGCATCAGGGTGCTTTGCCAACTGTACAGTAACTCTTTTTTCTAGTTCCTTTGTAAGATAACACATTGAAACTGCTAGCAATGCAGTTCCTTGGAAATGTGAAGTGATCCTTGGGGAAAATTCTAAGTTCATGTAACCTGCACTGTTCAGCTATATCTTTGGATCAAAGGACACCATGTGAAGGAAAACTTGACCAAAATATTCAGTACAACACAAGCTGCTTTAAAGAAGGTCAGCATGCGCTTCCTCTGGCTCACACTCTGTGAAACTCTCCTGATTTGTGATGGGCTCGCAGGAGGGGGAGAGGCGGGTGGCATAGGCTCTCTCCACGTGTCTCAAAACCAGAGCTGATAGGGGGACCTTCTGCCATTTTTGGAATCACCAGCTCAAAGGTACCCCAAACAAAATGTCTACAATGTGAGGTGCCAAGATGTTGGCCAATGTTAGCCATTATTCAAATACCAGCCATACTGAATAAGGCACATGATATGATAGTGTTTAAACACCATGAGAGAAGTACCGCCTAAGAGTGAGATGGACAAATCGTAAAATCAACATGCAATCTTATAATTAGATCCTTTAGATATTAGAAGACCACAAACAGCTTCTAAACAATGAAAGCCTAAAAATAGTATGAAAAAAAATACCACTAGACATCAGTCATCTTCTGACTGCTTTCTCTTTAATCAAGATGAAAAGAAAAATATTTTTAACCAAATGAAATGATTGATGTTAGCTAGTTAGTAAATTTTGTAAAAGACTTTTCTGTCTTTACAAGGACCCAAACTTGGGGGAAATAATAGCATTTTCTTTCCTAAAAAATAGAAAGCTAGTGAAGGGACTTTGGCCCCAACATTAGGTATATGGACAAGCATTCCTGGAATAAGAATTCTGAAATCAGGGGTGCCTCCAGTAAAGTTAAAAATGCCTCACCTTTTTAAAATCACCATGATTTAAAGGAGGAGTAAAGCAGCGGTTGTATTTGATCTCTTTCGATCAGTATCCAATAAAAAAAAAATTAAAATGGGGACATTGTAAAACTTATTGCAAATTACAGAATACAGCAATATTGCTTTCTTTCAGAATAGCAGTGTTTGAGTCCAGCTGAGCAGAGGCAGACGCAGACAGTGCTTCTTGTTCATGTAAAACCCATTTGACAGTACCTAGTGACAAAACACCAAGCTCGAAAAAGTTTTTCATTTTTTCCCCTGTTTTGTTAAAAAAAATAATAAAAGAACAAGTTGGTTCCACTTGCTGGTTTGAGAGTAAACAGCTAATGGATGAGCATTCACACTTAGCCAGTCCTACTAAGTGCCGGTACAGAGCAAGGTCTACAAATGGACCACTCAATCACACAGCTGCTCTGAAAGCAGATGCTCGCATTTCTGAAGGCTGTAAGCCAGCAGGGGCTGGTTGTGCTTGCTATTGTAACATAGTTACAATGTTCCAAATTTACTTTTGTCTTCCTTTGATGATTTCCTAGACCATTTCCCCACTTTAAGTGTCCAGCTAACTGCCTTTCGGTGCTCTACAATAACCCATCTCTTGAAAATATGTCCGGAGAAATGCATTGCTTAACGCACTATTCACCTTGTGAAGCTATTAGTATGTGTTCCTTTTCTTTCAGAAGCACTATCGATCAAATGGCTACAACAGGCTACAAGGATCTCAGGTCTACAAGGTATAATCTATAAAAAGTATAAATATG
>PVJH01040934.1:0-15346 GCA_004026705.1 Nesogale talazaci
TGGTCTGATCCTGACGCTGCATGTTAACTGCTTCGGAATTCCTCGTCTTCAAAGAAACCCGACCTGGTGGTAAATTGCAGTTCTCCTCGAGACCACTCAGTCCCCTCAGTCGGCCATCACTTGCCCTGCCTTCTCTCTCCCTGCCTGGGCGGCTTCTGTTCTTGCTTCCCGACCCTCTGTCGGTGGAGAAGTGCCTCTTTTTGGATCTGCAGTGGTTGGGGAGTCTACCCCAAGGGCGAGTTCAGATGCAGATCTGAAGGACGATGAAGGGCAATGGTCTCAGGTGTCCCAGCTAACCTCTGTCCCCCCAGTAAGCCCTGGTCTCTTTGGTTTTTGGGGGTTTTTTTGGGGGTGGGTGGGTGGGGGCATCACTGCCTTCTGGTGGTCGTGGGAGCCGCCGCTGGATTTGAACCGCCATGCCCGCGGGCCGCAGTCCCGCACTAAACCACTTAGGCCACCGGGGCTCAGCCCCGCCCTGGTCTCTTTATAATTTTGAGTTCCGATCCACATTTTTCCTGACACCACCTAACCCTTCTAAGGTGCTCTTCTCAGAGCAGCCGACACCGGAGAGCCAGCTCTTCCGTCCCAAGTTTGTGGAGATGAATATTTGTGTGCTCGGTTTGTTCTTCAGTCTGATTGTCTCTGGGTGTTTCATTTTCTTCCTCTGGGTGGGTGAGACCGGTGGTTACACCATGGCTGGCTGCTCAGTTGAGACTCGTCTAAGCGGATGGGAGTACTGTCTGCCCCTGAGACGTGGCTCTGATCCCCGGGCGCCATGGCTCAGGATGGTGATTCATTTTTAACCCATTTCTGATCCATTGCTTGCATGTGCCACCTTCCGCTTACATACATTCTGTTCATCGAGGTTGAACTTCTTTCCAGCATTTCACCGTAAAACACAGGACAGTCATGAACATTTGCGAATGTGCTGTAGTTGTTGTTTTTGAGCACATTTGTGCTGCTGTAGGCAGTTTCCCAAGCACTTGGGGTCCCTAGCACCAGTACTAGATGTCCAGTGAGAGCCGGTCCACCCACCTGGGTGCATCTCATGTGTAAAGAGGGCAAGGCATTGTCACCTCCATTTAAGAAGTGATTCAAATCCCCATTTGAAAAATAACGGTCCTTTTATACAAAGAGTCTGTAGAAAGTTCATGGGAGAACTCCGTTATCTTTGAATGCCGTTTTCCCACAGACATTTTGAAGCCCCTCTTGTGTGTCAGCTGAAGCAGAATTGCTGGTCTCAAGGAAGGCCAGTCTTTGCCAGTCAAGGAACCTACAGAGTGGTCCTCCTCAGCAGAGCCTCCCATTGGAGCTGCAAAAACCCAGAGAACTTGGTGGTGGGTCTTCGTAACGCGTGCTTGGCCCTGGGGTTAACGAGGGCCTGGGCCGAGCAGAGATAACAGGCAGGCTGAAGGAGTTTGCTGCTGCTGGCGTGGAAGGTGGTAGCAGGACATTCGGGGGAAATTATTTTTTTGACTGGAGGGCGATTGTACTGCTCTCGAGATTATGGCCACCAAGGGTTTGTTGGTCTGGAAAGAGAGAGTTTCTCTTGCACTTCGGTTAGTATCTGTGTCCTAAAATAATTGTAGCCTCCCTCGCATGTGACATGCCTGATGCCCTCCATGCCCCTTGGTCGGACAGCAGATGGTCCTTCCCGGGTATTTTCTCTCTGGCGGCAAGCCAGAATGGGGGTGGACTACTTGTACCGAGTGGACAGTTTTATGAGTTTGCATTTTTGGACATCTCAAGAGGCTATTTCCAGTCTTTGTTTCTCACCTTAGCAGCATTATAGTAAGTGTAACCCTGATAGAAAAACCTTCCTTTTGCAAGCTCAAGGGTGCTTGTGTTCTGTTCTTTAGCTGTCTGTGTGATGATGCCGGGAGAGCTCTAGGGGCTTGACTTCTCTGGCATCAGGAGTGACCCGTCCCCTTTAATGGGAAACTTGTGTTCTCTCTAAGGCCTGAAAAGTTGAGGACTTCGAGCATGTGACTCAGCAGAGGCAGCAGGAAAGAATTGCATGTAGAATGTTCACGGTGGATGGGGGCTACACAGTGCTGCTGACTGCAAGGTCCCTGTTTCGGACCCTCCAGTCTCACTGAAGGAGAAAGGTGAAGCTGTTTGCGCTTGTGCAGATTTAGTCTTGGAAACCCAAAGGGGCAGTTCTCCTCCACCCTCTAGGGTCTGTGAGTCTATGGCGTGAGCTTTTTTGAAAGCCTCAAAGAATGACCAAATGCGTGAGCTAATGAGTCGAAGAAAGCTGATGGTGCTCGGCTAGTAGAAGAGGTAGCATCTGGGGTCTTAAAGGCTTGCAGTGAAATAAGCAGCCATCTAGCAGGTAAGCAGCACAGCCTGTGTGATCTTGAGGTGCTGATGGGATCAGGCAGCAGAAGACCCAAAACAACCAACTATTTCGATGCAAATGAGGTGGGTTGAAATGGAGACCCAAAGCCCACCTGTAGACAATTGTACATCCCCTCACAGAAAGACGACAAAGGGGGCTAAGCCCCGGTGGTGGTGTGGTTGTGCGCGGGACTGCAGCCCAGTGGGTTGGAGGTTCAAATCCAACGGCAAGGCTGGGCCTCCTACTCCCACCACCAAAAGGCAGTGATGCCCCAAAAACAAACAAGGCAGGAAGAGAGTAGCCAGCCAGGGTGCAGTATAATAGCATCGACGAAACACACAACAATATCCACTAATACTTTTATGCCCCCCCCCCCCCATTTATATTAGACCAGAGTTTGTACAGATTAGAACTCTCAACACACAGAATCCAGGACAGATAAACCCTTCAGGACCAATAAGGAGAGTAGCAATATCATGAGGGTAGGGGAGAAAAGGGGAGAGAAAATTGCAATGATGGACACACATCCCCCCCTCCCCAGCGGGTAGGTGGAGGCAGACAACAGAAATGAGAGCGAAGGGAAGACAGAAGGCGATGTAAAATATGAAAATAAAGATGACTGATAAATTATTAAAGGGTTTGGGAGGGAGGGGTGAACAGCTGATGCCAAGAGCGCAAGTGGAAAGAAAGTGTTTTGGAAAGGGTAATGGCATCGTCTGCACAAATGTGCTCGACATGTGGATGTGTGGATCGTTTTCAGAGCTCCCCCAATACACTGATTGATTTAATAGAAAAACACAAGTTGAACACCTGAACCACAGCAGTAAACGTGTGTACAGGCGGGGGTGGGGGCAGCCCTTGAGAATAGTCCCCGTGCTAGTTGTTGTCCGGTGGGCGTCACTGGATGTGGGGCTACCCCGAGCCTTCAGTCGTAGTTGTAAAGTACTACTTCTAGATCGGAATGCCCTATAGCAGTAGATTATTCTAAATCCTACCACTTGCTAGCCATTTGGTGTTTGGAAATACGTAACGTTGGTCCGTGACGTCTTCTGATAGAAAAGACTAGATGCAAGTGTGTGGTGCCCACTCTTTTCTCTCAGGGAAGCGGGATGTTGCTTCCCTGGCCGCCCATGCACAGAGCGAGCAGTCGGCCGTGGTAGACTGAGCAGGCACGTTGGGAGGGAGGGAGGGAGGGAGGGCTGGCAGCTTTCTGGGCGTCGGTGCATGTGGACTCCTGGCCCATGCTGTATGTTGTGCCCCAGGGTCGTGGGGGGCAGGTTTTCCTGCTGCAGGTTGCCAGACTTGACTTCCAAGGCACCTCTGGGTGGGCTTCCGTCTCCAACTGTTTGTTCCCCTTAGGGCCTCCAGGGCAAGAAACTTAAAACAGGAAAAAAGTCTTGTAATCATAATTAGGTAAAAGCGTACACACAGCGATTTCAATTCCCATTTAACACTTTTTAATCAGATTGCTTCTTGGCATTAGTTGTCATGCAGTCCCCTTACTTCCCTTCAGTTTGCTCTGTTAACCACTCATCTAGCCTCCCTTACATCTTTGCTTTCGGGTGCGTGCTGGCCATTTAGTGTCATCTAGTTGATTGTGTGGGAGTGTATGTGTTATGTGGGGGTGGTGATACTGTTTATTTGATAAGCTCGTTTATTGTTCGACTGAAGGGGGGCACCTGCAGAAATAGCTGCATTTTCAAGTTCAAAAGGTATTTTAGGGCGATCGTCTTGTGGTTACTCGAGTCCCTTATCAATCCACTTCAGTAAATCTGACCTGTTTTAGGAACTGGAATTTTGTTCCTCATTTTCCTCCCAGCCTGACCAGACCTTCTGTCAGTTGGTGGTGGACAAGGGCGGCAGGGGTGGGTGGGCACCACGTAGTTCTTCGTTTCGTCTCACAGTAGAAGGGCCCTGGTTCTGTGGGGTGCTAATCCGTGTGGACCATTCTCTTGTTTGTTTGTTTGTTTGCTTGCTTGCCTGCCTTCTCGTTTTCCGCCACGCAAGTAGAGACCACTCACCAACTCCGGAGACCCCACGTGCTACTCACCATGCCAGGTGGAGATCCTAGCCTCCGGGACAGTGGTTCTCAACCTTCTCAAAGCCCCCGAGACCCTTTCATGCAGTCCATGTGGGGGTGACCCCAACCAGAAAGTTATTTTCGTTGTTACTTCATCACTGTCATTTTGCTACTGTTCTGAATCGCCAGGTAAATATCGGCGGGATATGCGGGATGTATTTTCATTGTTTACAAATTGAACATAATTAAAGCCTTGTGATTAATCACAAAACAATATGTAATTATATATTGTGAAATAAGTGTTTTCCGATGGTCTTGGGTGACCTCTGTGAAAGGGCAGTTTGACCCCCAAAGGGGTCATGACCCACAGGTTGAGAATCGCTGCTGTAGCACAGTGTCTTTGTGGACTGTACTAAGCCATTTGAGCAAGATGTCCCCAAGGTGCTGGCCCTAATCCTTTTTGACCTTGCAAAGCAACCCTGTGGGTGGTTTGAGTATGTCTAGGAAGCCCCCTAAGTGTGCCTCCTTTGTGGTTTTTATACGTGGCGAGGCTTTAAAAACTTTGTGGGGAAAATGAAATTGAAAAGATACTGGGGTTTACTGTGAATTTTTTGTTGCTTGGAGTATGTAGTACACACGTGCCAGTGACATAGCCATGCATGCACGCGCATTTGCTCACACAGGCTTTTCTGTGCACAGACATGCAACCCTATCTACCTCAGTACCCACACACAGGGTTTTTGCTGGTGGTTCCTATGGGGGCAGAATTGTGTGCCTACAGCATCTGCCAAATTGCCCCCCCCCCCATCCCCTCCATGTACCCCTCTTCATGTCTGTCTCCCCCGCTGTTTGAAGGGGCAGGAAAGGTTCTATTTACTTCCTGCCTTCAGCTAACGCAGTGCCCGTTGATAGCGTGGCCGCTGAAGTCCCACGGGACACAAGGTGACTGCTGTAAAATAAACAAAGTGAACCGCCGTTATCTTGAACTGGGGCAGCCTGTGCAGTGAAGCAAATGGGGCTCTCGCAGGTGGTGTGGCCATTAGCGGGCCGTGCATGCGAGGATTGTTTGGGCTGTGGACAGGATGTTCTCTGTTTGCCATGCAAGCCCCAAGGCCTGCCACCCTCGCCAGCTGCCCGGGCGTGAAGTCTGAACCGGCCCTCCCCCCGGTGACCACCCACAGGAAGGCCAGGCTTAGACGCAGAACCAGAGCACGGTGCTGGGGAGGGCGATGGCTCTGGTCCTAGTTTCAAACAAACAACTGGGGCAGCAAGCCTCAGGGATGCTGGCCAAACGCTGGGTATGCACGTTGTGTAGCAAATGTCCAGGAAACGGGAAGGGACACGCTGAGCCGGCGGGTTCCCCCCTCAGAAGGCGATGCTCCTGTTTTTCCCAGGCGCCCCATGGAGTGGCCGTGTGCCATGGCAGATGTCTTCTGTGACCCTCTGGTCCACAAAAACTCTGGTTGGGATCTGAGAGTCCCGGGAGAAACTATTATTATGTCCTTGTTTGGGGGAGGAGGTAGTCTTTTGGAGCAGAATCAACAGGTGCAGGGACATGCTCCATGGAAACTGCCCCGGTGCAAACCTGCGGTGTGTGGGGGCTGGCGGCGGGGCGACCCAGGGCAGGGCATGGACTCCACTAGGCATGAAAGTGCATGTTAGGGGCTGGTGGGAGCCAGGAGGCTTCTTTTCCTTCAGGGTGTCGGCCCTGCCATTGGTTTGTGTCTAGACTCTGAACTGTGAACGAGAAGCAAAATCAAAGTCTCCTCCTCGCCTTCCTGCCCACCATCGTTGCATGTGGGCCGCTGCTGCTGGTCAGGCTGGCAGCTGGCTGGAAGGGCTGGGGGTTGGGCCCCAGGTGGTTTCTCAGGTTTACATCGGCCTCCCACCAGCTGCCCCTCGCTCTCAGTGTTTCTGCCCTGTGCTCTGAAAACCAGACGTGGGTGACCAGCCCGCTGTGTCCAGAGGTTCAGCCCGTCTGCCCACCCAGGAACTCCCCGAGCATTCACGCCTTGGTAGCCACTTGAAAGTGCCAGGCCGCAGCTGAAGGAACCGCGCCCTCCTCTGGAGCAAAACGGAGGGAGCGCCACCAGGTGCTCTCGGTAAAGGGAACGTGTTCCTAGGAGCTGGACGCCCTTCCCCCGTCCCTTTTCTCACGTTGCACAGCTCATCTCCAAGCCTCGGGGAAGTTGGGGCTGCCCCTGGGGTTGGAGGTAGAGGCGGTGAATCAGGTCAGGTGCGAAGCCCGGACGGCTGGCATCTGAGTGCAGCCTTGCCAGGCACTGGGCCTCACTCAGCCCGTCTCTTTGTTCCTTGTGGTTACCTGCTGGCGGGTAGGACCTAGTTCTTCTGTCTTACAGGAAGAAACCCGAGGCCTTGCACCCAGAAACCCTGCTCCTTGGAGGCTGTGCTCCTTCAAAAGGTGAGCCGCCGCTTTCTCCCTGAGAGCAGCCTCTGAACCGCCGACTCCACGGGTGCTGGCCTGGGGCCCTGGGGCTTCCTTAGAGAGCCGCGGTTGCTCGTCCACAGGCCAGGTGCAAGGGTCCCGCCAGGAGGAGGAACTGACTCCCCGGGGAGCTGCCTCAGCCAGAGAAAATGAACTTGAGCCCCTCGTACTGCCTTCAGGCTAGGGTGGGAACAGTTCAAGCCAGGGTCAGCTTGAAGAGAAAGCCTGCGTCCTTTGCAGGGAGCAGATCATCTGCTCTCACAGGGTCCACTAGATCATGGGCTCTCACAGGGTCCTCTGCTCTCATTGCTGATGAACAGAGATCTTTTCTCTGGCTGTCGGGAGCTGAGTAGGCGCTTTAAAGCCCCGTGTGAGCCAGCCTTGGGTCTGGAACTCCTGCTAGCAGCCGTGCTGGGCCGTCCCTGGCTGTGCGGCCAGAGGCTTTGGTGCACCCAGACTTGATACCTCCCAGGGCTGGTGGCACCAGCCTGTGACCTGAGACCAGCGCAGACTTCCACCGGGAGAGACGCAGGGTCCCCTTGCCCCCTGACTCAGGGGTGCGGGTCACAAGCTGCAGCATGGCGTGGTGGTCTGGCCTGTAGGTTCTGAGCTTGGCCCCGGGTCTGAGGGGGGCCTCCTACTGCCTCACAGACCGTGTCCTCATCTGTAAACTGGAGAGGGTTGTCTTCCCCTTGGGCCATCGTGGTCCTCAGGTGAACAGGTGCTGTGAGAGGCCTTTGGACGTGGCTGGTGCTCGAGCCAGGATGGCAGTGATAGTGGAGACAGAGGTGGTGACGACCCATCGACTCTGTATCAGCAGGCTTTCTGAAGACCGTAGGTGCGACCTTCAGAACTGGGATGGATAGAAGGTAACGTTCGGAGCCCTGGTAACTGGGGGAGGGCGGATGCTCAGCTGCTAACTGGAGGTCAACAGCTTGAAACCTATCAACTGCACCTGAGAAGAAAGATTTTGGGATTCACAAGCAAACTGGTAATTGGCTTGAGATTTAAAGACTCTCATCAAATTACACACTGTAAAGCTGGATGAACTTTCTGCCCTTGATTGTACTTGGAAACTTGGTTTGTGCTGAGCAGTGTGAATAGGGCCTCGAGTATAAATTAGGAGGAATGCCTTTGAAGTTAAACTGATCACTTTCCTGAGCCTTTTTCTACGTTTTCGCCATATCTAAAACCCATTTGCACTTCTGATTTCTCAAGTGGAAAAACTGAGGTGGAAAGTAGGGCCGGGCTTTGCAGAAGCCCTCTTGAGTGGGCAGACTTTGTAAAGGCCACCACGCCCACGTGGGCAGTCACCTTGACCTTCTCTGCTGGGGTGGCACAGAAGCAAGCAGCCTTCGACAAGGCATGTTCGTGAAAACTTTATTTACAAGGGCAGGTGATCAGAACCCAGTTTGCAGGTTCCCCGACCAAAGGAACATGTGTGTTTGCGCATCCCAAAGTCTCCCACGGACGCCCTTCTCAGTTCACAGGCGAGCTTGTCCTTGTAAGCAGATTCTGCTGCCTGCTTGTTGAGCTGAAGTGGTTTCCAAACTCCACACGCCCTCCAAACAGCATCTTAGGAGGCACCTAGCAGACCCTTTATCCAAGGCCAGTGCCGATCAGCGGTCCCCTCATCTGTTGCCCAAGTGAGAAGTCATTGTGTCCTGTCATCTCCCTGTGCCTGCCCCCTCCCCACCCCTGCCACGGCCACTGTCCTCAGACCCTGGCCTGTTGGCAGCTTCTCATCTCTCTGCTCCTCATGTGGTTCTGCCAGCGTGAGCCTGTCTGTACATCTGAGCGTGCCCTCTCCTGCTCAGAGCCCCTCTGTTGTCTCCGGCGCTGTGGCGTAAGCCTAGCTTCACGTGGTGTAGAGGTTGGCTGGGTGGCGCGCTCCCGGCAGCCCTCCCTATCCTTTGTTTTCGATGTCCTACTGTGCCTCCCTTCAGCAGGCTGGCCTGCCCAAAGCCAGCCCCTCAGCCCTTGTCAAGCCCCTTTCTCTCCTGACTGGCGTCTTTGTCCTGCCTCCTCAAAGCCTTGACCCCCCACCCTCCGCCCTCAGCGTAGTGTTGGGCTGCCTTCTGAGAGCAGGTCCTACATCGTGATCGGCTGTCTGGTGACCCCTGTTCTGTGCCCCTTGTCCCTTCGTCCCAGCCCTGCACCTGGGTGTGGCGTTTTGAAGGGGTAGGGGAGAGCGGTGAGCATTCACGAGAACGGAGGGAGGCCAGGCCCAGCTGCATGCTTCGCTTTCTGATTTTGAGGGAGGTTCAGTCTACTCTCCCAGGGGACTAAGAGGCCTCAGGTTGTCCCGGGAGAAAGGGCTGCCCCGGGTCCGAGAGGTATGCCCCCAAGAGCAGCCCCTTGTGTGCCCTTCGCAGCCTGACTGATCACTCCCGGAACAGTGCTGCTTAATGCAGGGTGCAACCGGAAACTCAGGTGCCCCCTCAGGTGCCACCCTGGAGACCCCACCCCCAGTTACTGGCGACCTAGATCTCTGCTGTTTCTGGACTGCTTTTCATCCCCCCCTCCCCCTTTCCCTCCTTGGCCCTCACTGTGCTTTGTTCCTGGTGGCTCTCGGGCCCACATCTCCTCCTGCGAGGGAGAAGCTCCAGGTGTGTGCGGCTCCAGTAATGGAAGGAGGGTTGGTCCGAGCCTTTGCTGTGTCTAGTGGGAAAGTGGCGTGGACTCACGTGAATGTTCCAAAGTTACACAGTGGATGGCGGGCAGCTTCTAAGAATTCCCTGCGTTCTTAGTCCCGAGCAGTGACCTTCTTGACTTGACTTAGGAAACTGTCACCGATTTAAGGTCCCACAGGGTCAGACTTGCCATAAAGAGCCCAGACACCTCAGGTGTGACCTCCTTCCAGCCCCTCTTTTCTTCTCTTTACAAATAGAGGCCCAGACAGACTTTTCTTGGGAGAGGACGCTTACCCTGAAAGGTTATCTGCTGGTGGCTTGGAAGTGCCGATTTGCATTTTTCTGCTGCCCAATTAGAAGGGTCCCCAGTCATTACAAATCACATGCTCCTTACTGGGTTTGAGGGAGAGCCTGTACAAATAATTTGCTTGAGCCTAGGGGGAAAGGGGCCTCTTTCTTCTCCCATAACTGCTTAGTAATCTGCGTGACAAATGTGCTGCTGTGCCTCAGAGGTGTGAAATGGCAATCTATAAATGAATCATTTTGTTTTCTTACTGAGAGTAAGGCTGTTAAGACAGCGTTTCTCCTCTCACCGCAGGACTTCTCCAAGAGGCAAGCCCTCTTTTCTCTTTAGAAATACAGCGGGTTGGATCTCAGAAAGCGCGTTCCAATCATAGGCCCGAGCAATTAGCCCGTACTGCCCTACAATGCTGGGACTGTGCGTTTGCATCCTTGGTTGGTGTAGGTTGCAGGCAGCCCACACAATACCTGGCGTAGAGGTGAAAGCCAAGGTTTTATTGTTTCATTTTGCTTTTAACCTTATTCCTGGACACTCTTTAGTTCTCGAAACGAGAAAAATGTCAGACTCCCCTGTGGTCCATCAGCCCGTCGCCCTCCACGGCTCGGAAGGTTGCAGAGGCGGCGGAGCTTCAGAACTTAATTTGGCAAGGGCCCTTGGACTCCACCCTCGGGGCCCCCATCCTCCTGTCCTAGTGAGCTCCCCACCTGACTCCCCAGACCTCTGCCTGCGGCTGAGGGCTGAGCACCCCCGCTATGACCGAGCGCCCCGGGGGAGGGGGGACCCCAGATACCCAGGAGCGACTGGCCCTGAATGAACCTCGGCACCGAAAGGGCCAGCTCATTCATGTCTTCACCTTGTTCATCTTCCTGAGGCCTCACTTCTGCACAGTGAAACTCAGATCATTCAGCATGACGTGGGGCGCGCTTTGATAAGTGGACACAGCCCCAGCAGTCAGGACGCTGAGCGTCGGCCTGGAGTTGCCAGCCTAGTTTTTCCGAAGCCTTGCGTTGTATCCCTATATCCCTCCAACGGGCCACTGAAAGCGCAAAGCCCTGGCCTGGCCCTCTGCTGGACCTCGCCTCTCCTGGGCCTCCCTGAGCTGGCCACCACTACCTGGCTACCGGAAGCTCGCACTTTAGCCCTGCCCCCGCGTCCTTCCGGCCTGCCTGCCGTCCGCCCTTCACCTGGCTCGCCTGTCCTGTAAAGTTGGCTCAGGCCTTGCTTGCTTATATAATCTAATCAGCAGTGAGGACACTTACTGGGCACTTTGCAATGAGTATTGAAATCCCAAGGGGTGTGTGTGTATAGTATGTAAAATTATATTCCTTTTAAATATGTGCTCTAGGTGACAACAGAGAGCAAATTAGCTTCCCATTTGCTTCTCCCCAGAAGGCTCCACGCCCTTGGTCCCCTTCTCCAGTGTGTCAGTGCGCTCCTGGTTCCCTTTCCTTTTTCTGACCCTTATTACCCGTCTGCCCTGGGGAGAATGCCGTGGGTAATCGGTGGTTCAAGGCAGCACATTCATCTGGGGCATTAATTTGCTGTTGGGCTGCAAAGAGCTCTCCAGGACAGGCGGTGCTTTAGGTCCTTAGACTGGGGTGCTTCTCCAGCCTCTGTCAGGCCAGAGTCTCGTCTTCCGTTGTTCTGCGTTTTGCTCCCACTCTTCCCGGAACCCTCTGTTCTGACCCCAGAGTGGTTGGTTATGGTAGCTGGGCACCATCTACCGTCTATACTCGAGTGTAAGCCGAGTTTTTTCCAGCATATTTTTAGTGCAGTGTTGTGGTAAAAATTAGGTGCCTTGGCTCAAGTCAGCTTATACTCGAGCATATATGGTCACCCTCTTGGTCCTCGGTCACGTGGGCTGTGGTTCCTATGGCCCTCCCTGCTGATGGCCTCCTTGACTCTGAGATTTTCCTTACTCTTCTTTGCTCCCAAGAACAATCGACGTATCTCATACATAGGACTGCTCACAAGGTTTTCAAGCCCCAGACTGTCCCTAACAGGGTAGGGTGCAGAGCTCTGTCCGTGTCCCCCACACCTTTGCCCAACTCTGTCCCCTTTGTTGATTGATAAGACATGCGAAACCTGCAGTTCAGCATGTAGACATACCCACAGCCGAACCTGTGTCGGTAGGTGGGGGTGCTCCCTCCCAGCCTCCCACACCGCTGTCCTATCGCCCTCGCTGTGGATCCACGCGTAGGTGATCGTGGGTCCTGCTGTGGTTGCAGGGTTGTCTGCGCACAGCAGCTGCTGTCATCACCCCTGTTGCTGTTGCCAAGTGGCGCACCCAAACCATCCTCCCAGTTGTGATGTTGGAACCCATTGGTGGAGGCCTTGTGTCCCTTGACCTCCTGCTGGTCTTCCTCTCTCTCTTAATCATCTAGAAGCTTTTAAAGTCTCTTTTAATAAGATGAAGTCAAATAGATGATAAAAAAGACACAAATGCGGAAAACTGAAAACAGGAGATGTACAGAATGCTGCCCACCCTCGCATCTCTTTCCAAAGGTAATCCTTTAAAAATTTCTATTTTTATAAAATGATTTAAAAAAGAATGAGGACTAAGTGGGCTCTGGTGGCGTAGTGGTTGTGTGCGGGACTGCGGCCCACAGGCCTGACAGTTCAAATCCAGCAGCAGCTCTCCAGGAGCAAGGCTGGGCTTCCTACTCCCGCCAGGGCAGTGATGCCACACACACACACACACAGAGAATGAAATACAAAAAATTTCTATTTCTCTCTCTCTCTCTCTCTCACACACACACACACACACACACACACACACACATACACACACGTCTGTATCATTTTCATAGACATAAATAGTTCATAGCCCACTATTGAACTTGATTTTGTCTCACCCAACATATTGGAGAGCGTTCAATATTATTAGACAAATTGATGCATTTTAACGTCAGAGTGTAGCATACCTAAGTATATTGTTTTGTGAAGAGTGCTGTCGTGAGCAGGGTAAAGTTTTGCATGGGGTTGCTAGGTCAGACCCTCCACTTAACACGCAGGATGGTCTTTCCGAGGCACTGGTGTCCCCTGATCACACGTAGAAAGCACATGAGGGGCTGAGCCCCGGTGGCGTAGTGGTTGTGCGCGGGACGGTGGCCCACGGGGATGGAGGTTCGATTCCAGCTCCACGGAGCAAAGGCTGGGCCTCCTTCTCCCACCACCTGAGGGCAGTGATGCCCCAAAAAACGAAAGCACATGAGACAAAGCCGCCCCTCCCTTGCTTCCAAGGAGCATGCTGGCTCGACTGCCAGGGCAAATTTGTCTCGTTTTGGCAGATCCTGGTACTTTTAATATTTCCCACCAACACGTGGTTTAAATGCATCAGTTCTTCTTGTAGTCGTCCTTATTCACTGTCCAGCTTTCATGTGCATCGAGGTGGCGGAGAATAGCCTGGCTCTGGGTCAGACATGTTTTTTTTTTTTTTTTTTCAAAATGACATCCTTGCTCTTCAAGACTTTGAAGAGGTCTTTCTTGCACAGCAGATTTGCCCATTGCGGTGCGTGGTTTGATTTCTTTACTGTTTTCATGCGCGTTGACTGGGGATCTCAGCAACATGAAATCTTAGAACAGGGGTCCTGAAACTTCTTAAACGGGTCCGTTCACTGTCCCTCAGACCGGTGGAGGGCCGGGCTATAGTTAAAAAGGCAAACAAACACCAGACTATGAACAAATTCCTTGCAGGCTTGGGACGAGTCAGCTGCTAAGCAGGACAGGCAGCGGCGGCGAAAACACCCGGCGGGCCGCATGTGGCCCCATAGTTTGAGGACCCCTGCCTTAGAAGGTAGTAACTTCAGTTTTAGCCCCACTTGTCATGATACAGTTTCATTGGTTCAGTTGTGCAAATTTGGGATTTGTTTATAAAGTGTTTATAAACTCATAATTGCCATCTCGCTCACTGCCATCAAACCAGTGCTGACTCAGTGACTACAGGACAGAGTAGAACTGCCCCTTGGGTTTCATGGGCTTAGAAATCCGCATCTTCCTCTCTCGGCGCAGCTGGTGGTTTTGAACTGCTGATCTTTACGGCTCGCAGCCTGACGTGTGACTGACTGTGCGAAGGTTGCATTTTGTTCTCAGTTGGCCTCTCTTTGCTTTGGTCATGTTGTGCTGCCTTCCCCCAGAGTGAGTGAGTGAGTGGGTGGGTGCGTGGTTTTTCTGTCATTGTCATTAACAAATCATCTACTTTTTAGTCATTTTCTCTGGTTGCCAGGGATGAAGCAGGGGACATGGACTACCTGGCTACCTGTTAGGAAAATAGGTCCCCATCTCCTAGAGTATGGCCCAGGGAAGGTGTTCCGCTGGCCTGCTGGTCCCCTGGCACAGCTGGCTGGAACAGAGCAGGAGGCACTACTGGTCTGGCAGTTCCTGATAAGGGTGGCTGGGCAGAACAGTGGGTGCCAACCACTCCTGATACCTTAGCTCCGGGCTGGAGCAGTAGTGGGAAACCTAGAACACGGTGCTCTTGTGCAAGGGGTGTGGAGAGGAAGAGATGTCTCGAAGGCTTGAGGGCCTCTGGGCTCTTGGGGCCTGATGGGTGAGGCTCTCCCTTCCCAGGAGAGGAGCCCTGCTTCCCGGCTCGGGCTGTGGTGGGTGTGCTCTCACTCCGGAGCGGCTGCTCTAGGTGATGAGGGGGTGGGAACATTCCGATTGCTCCCTCTTCTCATGGCTTCCCTGGGCAGGTTCGGCCAGCAGATCAACAGGCCGGCCTAATTCTCCATGGCCGCTGTTGGGTACACACACCCTTGCACGCCACACCGATTTTTCCAGGGTTGTCATCGGTGCCCAGCTCACGTGCAGTCTGCGACTGCCTCTCTAGTAAATGGTTCTTGGCGACAATAAGCTTTTCAGTGACACTGGTGGATAGATAGTCAGGCCCCCTGATAGTGAATGACCCATTAGACTGCAGTTTGAACCCACAGGGGCGGTTGCAGTCCCTGTAGGAAATGGCCTTGGAGACAGTGTGTGTGGTTGGGTTACCTGACTCGCAGCCCGCCCTGAGCCTGCCCTTCTGGTTTGTCTCACAGGGTGTGTGTGCCAGGGTCTCTCCAAGCCAGCCCGAGTCTCCAGCCACTCAAATGCCTGCTGGAGCTGTTAGTGTGGCTTTGATGACTCATCCAAAGGGGGGTTGGCCTCTTGGACTTTGGCTTCTTGGCCTGGCTTAGACATTTAAAGTAGGTCCCAAAAGAAAATCCTTTGTTCCCTTCAATCAGACTTATTTCACCTTTTTTTTTTTTTTTAAAATCTCTGGTAAGAAGTTAGCAGGGTGTATCATTGATTTCCTTCCGGTCCGGAAGCCACATGGTGGCACAGAAAGAACTTTTGTGTCTTTCTTTTTTTTTTTTTTGTAGCTGTACCACAAGCAAATGGTTTCTTTTCATTTTTTTAAAAATGGATTTTCCTTGTTTAAAAAGCAGAAGTGTAGGTTAACTTGTGGAAAGCTCCTATTGAAGGATAAAACCTAACAAGAACTGGGTTGGAGAGCGGTTCTCCATGCTTGTCTCGCTCCCTCAGGCTGCCTTGCACATGGCTCTCCGTGCAGCCGTAAAAGACGGGAGCCCACAGGTTTCATAGTTGTCCTCACCTTTTGTCT
>PVJH01040935.1:0-15320 GCA_004026705.1 Nesogale talazaci
AGCCCACCATTGTCTCATGGTCTCAACCTGCCTTCTCTGCTTTGTGGCATTGTCGTGGTGCCGCAGTCTCAGGTGCCTCTGGGGCCTCCATCACTTCAAGCATAGATCTCTTAGGCACTTTGCTTCTTTCTTGATGATCATGAGATTCTCTGCTCCTGCATCTGAGGTGGCTCGATTTTATACCCAGCAAAATGGCATAATTGACCATTTCCCAAATTAGAGTCCTTTACATCTTATTTGCATGTTATGGATAGAAGAACCATGGCAAGTAGTCTCACTTCAGTGAAGCATTTGATGTCACTTGGTGTATACTGTATGTACAAGCTGTCAAATGAGAAATTACTTCACTCTGTAAACTTTTACTTGACACAATAAAAAATTAGAGCAAACCCAACATTCTGCAATGTAATGAGCTTATCTCCTCAGAGGAAGGCTCTGTTCTCAGTTTTTCCACCGAAGAAAATCTTCTAGTCATAATTGACTATTGATAAGATTTTATTTTCCTTGACACTCTCTTCTTCTTCTATTGCATATGACTTGGGACTTATATTTCCTCAATCCTCTAACTCCCCCTCTGGACCTCTGCCTCTCTTTTGAGCCAAACAGGTAAGGGTTCCACTGCTAATCCAAAAGCTGTCAGTTCATATCCATTTAGGGACTCCACCAGAGAAAGGACTATGGATCTGCAGCCCTAATCTGTCACATGGGGTCACTAGGAGTCAAAATAAAGTTGATGGTACCCAGCACCAAGAGAGTGCCCCCTACCTGACTCATATACATTCGTGCCTTCTCTGGTGTCTCTTCTTTCTGAGACCTGTTCCTCTCACAGCAAGGCTGGCCCATCCTCTCAGATGCTTCCCTGAGACTCGCAGCTACCTCACTGTCCAAATTACCTATTGAGTAATTTATATCCTTTGGTAGACTTTAGAACGGAATATCACCCTGTGATATTGTGTCTGTCTCTAGGACGTTACCTTGTCTAACTGAAGACTGATAAGTATTTGTCAAATACACATCCAAACTAGAGTGAATGCCCAGATTGATTCAATAATGGAAACTCTAATGTCCACTTATTTGCTTGTCCTTTTAGCTGCCCTGATAAACTAGGATGCAAACATCCCTCACTCTTCTGGATGGATTAAAGCGGAACCTAGAAGAAAAGGGACTGTCTATTCTATTAGCTGCTGACAATTACGACCTGGCTCTAAAAAAACCTTCAGTTCTGTGTGACAGAACACGATGAGGAGAACAGGAATGGAAAGAGGAGGAGGGGTGTCTGAGGAAAACATAAAGAGAGGTGGAAAGGATTTTGTGCGTCTAAGAAAAGGTTGAAGAACGGGGGTTTGGGAGCAGGGAAGTGAGGCAAGTGACCAAAAGTACACTCACTCACCCCAAGTCAGCATGAGGATCTCCAAGAAAAGCTGAAGCCATGGATGCTGAAGAAGCCAAGCACCTTTCCCCCGAGCCAGCAGAGAAAGTCTTCTCCTAGATCCAGCAAACTGAATTTGGACTTCTATCCTCCTAAGATGTTGGAGAATAAATTTCTGTTTACTAAAGTCCCCTCCCCCCAAAAAAAGGACACTCACCCTCCTCCAGGAAAATTTCTCAGAAAGATGGAACACCCTTGAGTGAAGCATACAGGTGACAAGTTTCAGGTGATCTGCTTGTAGGGGGTAATGAAGGGCACACAACAATGAACACCCCCCACACATACACACACCCGCACCATATCCACACACTCAACCTTGCCCAGGAAGAATGTGAGGAAACTATCATTTGCTTTTCTACCACGAAGTCATGGGTTCAAACCCACCAACTGCCCCATGGGAAGAAAAATGAAGCGATGCGCTTTCATGTAGCAGGATGAAAAAAAGGAAGATGCTCGGCAAGATGGATGGATACAGAGGCTGCCTCCATGGGCTCAGACAAGAGAACAATTGTGTGGGCCACGCAGGCCTGGGCAGTGATTCCTTCTGTCACACGCAGCGTCTTCCGCTGCGCGTTGGAAGGAATTCGATGTCACCGAATCACCTCTGCGTGGGGTCATTCTAGCCCTGGGGTCCTTCTCCTGGGGCACTGGTAGGATTTTTGTCTTCTTTGCTTTCTACTTTGGGGTAAATTATCATCCTCCCCAGTTTACTAATGAAGAGACCAGGACTCGGCAGAGCGGATGATTGTCACGTGGGCCTTTGGCTTTCACTGCCAACTCCAGCCTTCGAGCTCCAAATGCTGGTTCAAGGGAACATCAGTCGGGTGAGGTGGGTGTCTGGGGGGAGGCCGCAAAAACATCCAAGGGCTGAGCCCCGGTGCCATAAGTGGTTGAGTGCGGAACTGCAGCCTGTGGGCTTGGGGGTTCAAATCCAGCGGCGGCTCTCAGGAGCAGCGCTGGGTAGTGCCCACGACCACCAGAGGCAGTGATGCCCACAAAAAAACAAACAAACAAACAAACAAACAAAAAAAAACATCCAAGGATGCTGCAGACTATCGACTTCATGTCGGATCCCATTTCGCCTGTCTCCCTCATAAACATCTTCATTGCTAAGGTCAAACTGAGATTTAAAAATTTTTAAATAGACCTATAAAGTAGTTCAGATTGTCGTGTTGGCATCTAAGAGTGGGAAGGGCGGGGCTGCGAGGGAGACTGTGAGCAACTGCACCGACTGCTACCAGTGGGCACATTCATCACGCGGTAAGTGGGGCACAGCCAGAACTGCCCCAGAGCCAGAGCTGTCTCGGCTTGGAGCAAGGGAAGTATCATGCCACTACCCATTCTAGAGTGCAGGCTTGTCACTTCTAGAAGGTGTGTGCTTAGGTCATCATAAAGATCATTTTCCGCCCAAGTTCCCTGGTGTTTCCATATGGCTACCTGCAGTGCCGCCTGCTGGCCATTCTCCCAAAGGAAGGGTTTGGAGCTATTTGATTGGATTGGGCACATGCACCCTCTGGAGGTTCGGATTCTGGACTCTAGCACACTGGACCCTGCATTCCAATCAGTGATTAGCTGTGTGAACTTGGATTCCCTACTTCCCCTCCCCACAGTCTCAATAATGGGAATATGGAAATAAAAAAACAAATGGATTTGATTCTGATTTATGGGGAGCCTACAGGACAGGGTAGATTTGCCCTGGTGAGTTTCCAAGACTCTTTATGGGACTAGAAAGCCTCGTCTTGCTCTCTTGGCGCGGCAGGTGGCTTTGAACTTCTGACCTTGCAGTTAGCGGCCCAATGCATAACCTACCACGCCACGGGGGTGCAGTGAGGATAATAAATGAAAAAAAAATGTATAGCACACTTCTCTGTATGAGGACCCCTGGTGGCACCCCTGCTAACCACGAGATCATTGGTTCAAATCCACTAGCTGTCCCATGGGAAGAAAGACGAGGCAGTGAGCTTTCATGAAGGCTTTATGTCTTGGGTATCCTAGGGAGTTTGTTCTACTTTGTCCAAAGAGTTATGGGACAGAATCCGCTTAATGGCAGTGGATTTTGTTTGGGCTTGGTTCTTCACACACAGGAGGTCTGTGCAAGGACTCAGCCCATTTTGTTAAGTGTTGATGAGAGCCTTGGTTGGCCCTGATGGTTCCTCCCAGCAGCTGAGCAATGGCTTCCTGGTCCTGTACTTTTCAAGGCTCATGCCTTTGAGCTGACTGGTATAGTCGGTGCATTGCAGGACACTTAGCATCCCTAAGCCCTGACTGTAACACTGGCATTGCTGTGCACTGTGCTTGCCACAACGACTCTCCTGCCACCTTGGCAAGCCTGTAAAGGAGTGCTCGGCATCACACTGGACTCGATGGCAGTTTGGCGTCCGAACACCAGGGCTAGCCTCCCCGTCCCCATCAAGTTGAGGGCCTAGAGGGAGGGAACAGGCTTCCACAGGTGTTTAGACTAACTGGGCCTCGGTGCCCTCCTTTGGCCCTACAGGCCTCTTGCTTGGCACCTTGGACACTGTGGTCTGCTTCATGTCAAAAGAATCGCCAGAGACCTCACAGAGAAATGTGCACCTTGGCAACCAGGAGATTCCAATCAAAACCCAACGAAATATCCCTTCCCAGCCCCTACCCCACTAAGATGACGATGATGTGAAACCCAGCATAGGGCTCATGATAGTGAGGATCAGGAGAAACTAGAACCCTCCTGCAATGCTGGGGGGAATACAGAGCAGTGTAAATACTTTGGGAAACACTCTGATGATTCATCAGCTGGTTAAAGATGTCCCATGCTGTCCATTGTTGTGTGCCACTGGTGCCAACTACAGCAGCCCCACAAAAAGTCAAACATGTCTGCACAAAATACACAGATATTCAAATGAGGACCATTGTTCATAACAGCCTAAAAGTTGAAGCAGCCAGCCCCCATCCCAACTATGTGAGCAACCCCACTGCCCGCAGAAGAATGCACTGCAGAAGACAACCTGACTATAGCTCAGGGAGAGAGACATGTCTGCTCAGAGCACACAGGATCAGATGAAGGGGGATGGAGAGAGGGGGGCACATCCTGGCCAATTAAGAACTTAGGACGATAGTGCTGCTCAGAGCAGCCAATGCACAGAGAGAACCACATATATGGCTGGCCCCACCACGAGACACGCCGTCCCTCACTGACCCATAGCACCATGAGGGCCAACACTGGAGAGACGGTGCAGGATCTGACCCCATCAACTGAGGGGAAACACTAAAGGTGTGCGACCGAACAGCAAGGGGAACACAGCGACGAAGTCCCCAGGGAACACCAAAAATAGACATTGTGAATGAGGGGGAGTGCAGAGTGGAGACTCACAGTCCATTGGTAGGCAACTGGACATTCCCTTATAGAAGGGTCACAGGAGGACATGAGCCAGTCAGGGTGCAGTTAGCACCAAGGAAACATACAACTTTCCTCTAGTTCTTTAGTACTTTCTCTCCCTCCACTACCATGATCCCAATTCTACCTTACAAATCCGGCTAGACCAGAGCATGCACACTGGTACAGATCAGAACTGGCAACACCAGGAATCCAAACAGATAACCCCTCAGGATCAATATTGAGAGCAATGACACCAGGAAGGGAAGAGGAAGGTGGAAGAGAAAGGGGGGACTGATCACAATGATCTACATATCATCCCCTCCCTGGGGGGGGGGGTTGGACAACAGAAAAGTGGGTGGAGGGAGATATTGGACTGTGTAAAACATGAAAAAAATTATAAATTATCCAGGGTTTGTGAATGAGGGAGAGTGGGAGAGGAAAGGGGGGAAAATGAGCTGATACCAAGGGCTCAAGTAGAAAGCAAATGTTTTCAGAATGATGATGGCAACAAATGTACAAATGTGCTTGACACAAAGGATATATGTATAGATTGTGATAAGAGTTGTATGAGCCCCCAACAAAACGATTTCTTAAATGTAATGCTACAATAGAAACTTTATTAAACAATGATACCAAAATGGGGAGGGGGAGAAAAGAAGAGTTGAAGCAAACTGTGAAAGTTACATAACCTGGTGTCAACTTGAGACTATTAAGAGTGACAGGGTGGAGTTTAGCCTGTCAATCAGGCTTGATGACCTCCTTTGGACCTCATGGAAATAATAGCTGACTGAAGACCAGATACATACCCCTCTCCTTTTGAGACATTTCTATTGACAAGCCCGAGAAGTGCTACGCTTATAGAGACAGAGTCCTGGAGCTGGAGGGGCCATATGGAGACCCACTCCAGCCCTGAGATGCCTCCGCCACCACTCATCCTCAACTTTCCAACCACTGACTTGTGATCTTCCTGCATTCGGTGTTATTGCATGGCTGCGTTGAGTCTAAAAAGGGATTTATGGACTAGTATTGACATAGAAGCTAATATTGGACTTATGGACTTGATCTGGACTAGACTAGGATGTTTTCTTAATATACAATTGCTCTTTGACACAAGTTCTTACACATACAGGTGTCTGTGAACTTGTTTCTCTAGTCAATTCAGACTAACACACAAACCAAAAGTCCTCCAGCTGATGCATGGGCAAGTAAAATGTGGTAAAGCCAAACGATGGCATAGTATTTGTTCATTAAAAGAAATGAAATGCTGATACATTCTACTGTTCCAGAGATCTTTAAATAGTCTAGTGAACTAACAGAGAGGTCTGCAGGGCCAGCCAGCCACAATCTCAGCCACGTGCATTACAGAGAACAGCCTGGGGAGAGTGGCAGTTCTGCCCAGACCACACAGGAGCAAACTATGACAGAGAGAGAGAGAGAGAGAGAGAGAGAAACATGCGCATCCTGGCCCACTAGAGAGGTCTCAGCAGGGCAGGTCCCACAAGAAATAACATCCCCTCACTGACCCACAGCACTTCAGGCAATAGCATTGGTGACACAGTGCGGGAACTATGCCTACTCCCCCACATCGGGGAGAAATATGAAGGGAGCACAACAGAGCAGCAAGGGGAGCAAAGCAATCTAGTCCCCTAGGAATCCTGAAAATTGACTTCAGATTCAGAGGCAGGGATTGGCACCTCATTAGCCTTGATTAATGCATGACACGCCCCCCCAGGGGGATGAATAATAGAAATGTGGATGAAGAGAGACAATGAACAGTGTAAGATATGAAATAATAATAACTATATAATTGATCAGGCATTCACAAATATAAGTGGGTGGGGAAGGGAGGGAGTAAAAGAGGAACTGATACCAAGGGCTCAAGGAGAAAGAAAATATTTCGAAAGCGATAATGGCAACATATGTACAAATGTGCTTGATACAATTGACGTATGGAATGTTATAAGAGCTATAAGAGCCTCCAATAAAACGATTTAAATATATTATTATTATTTTAGGCATCACTGCCCTCTGGTGGGAGTGGGAGGCCCAGCCTTGCTGCTGCTGGATTTGAAGCCAGTTGGCCGCAGTCCCACACTCAACCACTACGCTACCAGGGTTCAGTCCCGATATATATTTTTTTACTAATGATATTTTAGTATGTATACTCAGGCTTTTCAATACATATCCCCCAAATAAACTCACTGCCATATAATCTATTCTGATTCACTGTGATCATATAGGATAGTGTAGAACTGTCCCTTTTGTTGGCATCACTGCCCTCTAGTGGTGGGAGTAGGAGGCCCAGTCTTTGCTCCTGTGGAGCTGGAATTGAACCTCCATCCCAGTGGGCCGCAGTCCCACGCACAACCACTACGCCACCAGGGCTCAGCCCCATGGTTGTTTTTTTTACAGGAGCAGAAAGCTTCGTCTTTCTCCTGAGGAGCGGCTGGAAGTCTCAAACTGCTGAACTTGTGTTGGTAGCTCCACTACACACACACACACACACAGCACATCTCAATTCAGACCAGCCACATTCAATGCTTAGGAGCCATACATGGCCAGTGACTATCATCATTCCAGACTATCTTTGGATGGTAAGATAATGAAAACATGCTCTCCTTCTTAACCTGCCTTATTTCACCAAGGCCAGGATATGTTGTTTTTTTTCCTGATAACATCCAGAGATTCCTATCAAGTGTGCTCTAGGCATGGAAGAGAAACGCCACACAGTTGATCCCAGTATGGACTGTGGAGCCAAAGGGTCCAAGGTTTGTTGGGTGCTTACTTAAAAACATGCACCAGGTGTGGAGTACAGTGTCTGGCACAAGAAATCCTCAGTGAGTCTTATTTCTGTTCTCCTGCGCCTCCCCTGCCCTCAACTCTTTAGCTCCTCCTGCGGAGGAAGGGAGGTAGATGAGTCATCTGGACACGTGCGACAGCAGAGATGCATTCAGCTGGGGCTAAGTGACTGAGGGCTGGAAAAATTTCCCCAGAAACTTCCCACGTTTTCAGTGCTTACTCATCCAGCATGTTCAACAAATCCCAAAGGACTTCAAATATCCCTCACCCCTCTTCTTCCTAGAAAGTCCAGGAAAGGGTAAAGAAATTTTTAATCTCCTTCAGGCAGATCAGGTGCCGTGTTGCCCAGGTAGCTTCTAGAAGGGACAGTTTGCTGTGTCTACTCCACGGGTAGCATGGGGGTGGAACTTGCTCCTGGCCAAGTCACAGAGCCAACACTGTCTGGGAATCATAGAACTGCTCATTTGCCAAAAAAGGAAGTGACATCACCAAAAACGACTAAGAAAGCACTCTCACCTTCCGCAGAAATGCAGATAGATGGTATAACAGAGGCAGACCAGAAGGGCAGCATTTCTGCCGTACCAGCTGCTCAGGACAGCTACCTGTTATGATTGGTGGTCCATGCCAGTCCAGGTTTTTAACATTTCGTGGGTTCAAGTAGTGCCTCCGCGGGGCGGAAAACATCCCACACTGAACTTCAGGTTAGTTGAAGACACTAAAATCTTTCCTGTGGGTTTCCACATGCTACTTTCATTCCATATATATCCTTTAACTTTCAAGTACAACAGAAAGACATCCCAGAGTCCCCAATCCATGTCATAGGATGCCTGACCCACAGCCCTTGTAAGAGAGAGCCCCAATATTATAGCTCTCCACTGATGGGTTCACAGGTGGTCATCTGAGCCTGAAACAGCCTCTTCATTGGCCAGTGCATGACTTGGGTGTCCTGGGTTGAGAATTTGAGCAGGCCCAATCTGTGGGCTACACAGACTTTTCTTATAGCTTTGTCTCCCCCAAAGATATGCCAACCACATTAGAGGCTCTTTGCCAGGACATAGTGGGAGGTCAGATGCTTAGAGATATTCTCCCTAAAGACATTCAGCCATCAGACTGCTGTCTGGTCCACATTAGGTGGGGTTCACACCCTACTGTTAATGGTTTCCATGGAGAGCCAGAGAACAGGTCAAACCTGCTCGGTGACATCTAAAGTTAGGTTGCCTCCTTGAAGGTAGGATCCGCCCATTTTGTCATATGTGTACCCCCCATGCCTCCCCTTCCTATTGCAATGTGTACCCCTGGATCACCCCCTATTATTACTGTATTACCTATACTACCACTTCTTCCTGTGACATATGTCTTTAACTGAAATTAGGGGGCTTGCATGCCCCCTAAAGGTATCCAAGTCTTGGTTAGAAATAAAGAGCTCAGGCTGACCCCCAGTGGTGTAGTGGTTGAGTGCAGGACTGCAGCCCACTGGGCTGGCGGTTCAAATCTCTCCAGGAGCAAGACTGGGCCTCCTACTCCCACCAGAGGGCAGTGATGCCCACCAAAAAAAAGTCAGAGAGTTGAGCCCCAGTGGTATAAGTGGTTGAGTGCAGGATTGCGGCCCACAGGCTTAGCGGTTCAAATCCAGCAGCAGCTCTCAGGAGCAGCGCTGGGTAGCGCCCACGACCACCAGAGGGCAGTGAGGCCCAAAAAACAAACAAACAAACAAAGAGTCAGTTTCAGAAACCCACAGGGGAAGTTCTACCTTGTCAATAGTGTCGCTTTGAGTTGGAATTGCCTTAATGGCAGCGATGGTGCTTGTTTTCTAAATTCTGATGCTGTATTCTTCATATAATCCAGCTTCTCTGAATATTGGTTCAGCATACAAATTGAATAAGTATTGAATAACATTTGAACTACGCTGTTGATGAAGAATATTTAAAGTGCCATGGACTGCCAAAAGAATAGAGATCTATTTTGAAAGAAGTACAGCCTAGGGCTGAGCCCTGGTGACGTAAGTGGTTGAGTGTGGGACTGCAGTCCACGGGCTTGGCGGTTCAAATCCAGCGGTGGCTCTCAGGAGCAGTGCTGGGTAGCTCCCACGACCACAAGGGCAGTGATGTTCGCCACCCCCCCACCCCCCAAAAAAGAAGCACAGCCAGAATGTTTAGAGGCATTCTGGCTGGAGAGACTTTGCATCTCACATACTTTGGACAATTTATCAGGCAAGACGAGTTACCGGAGAAAGACATCATTCTTGGTAGACGGGTAGCAAAAAAAAAAAAAAGAGGAAGGTTTTTTTGTTTTTGTTGTTGTTGTTGTTTGTGGCATCACTGCCCTGGTGGTAGTAGGAAGCCCAGCCTTGTTCCTGGAGAGCTGCTGCTGGATTTGAACCGTCAACCCTGTGGGTGTAATCCCGCACACAACCACTATACCACTAGGGCTCAGCCCAAGAGGAAAGTCTTTGAGGAGATAGACTGACACAGTGATTCCAACAATGGATTCACCATAGAAAGAAATGTGAGATTGGCACAGGACCACGCCATGTTTCCTTCTGTTCTACGTGGGGTTGTGAACCACCTTGATGGAGTCGGAACCACCTTGATGGCACCAAACTAGAACGTAACCGAGCCAAATTCACACCTACAATGGATGTTCATACTAAATCTTCCAAATCCAGCACATCTCAATCCAGATTTCAAGTTCCTAACAGACACATGTAGTGTGTTGGACACTGTGTTAGATCCTCTTCTTGGTATCTTTCGAAGTAAAGGAATATGACTCACAAAAAGCTGCAGCTCAAATCACTTGGGGTTCATTCATGCATGAGCTGGAAGACTGTTGACTCTACCAAGTGATATTTTTCTATGCAATAATTAAGTTGTAACATTTTTGCAGCAATAAAGAGATGAAATGACAATGCAGATCTGTCATAAAAGACCTCTTTAATTTTTTTTGAGGGGGGGGCATCACTGCCCTCCAGCGGTGGGAGTAGGAGGCCCAGCCCCACTGCTGGAATTGAACCTCCATCCCAGTGGGCCGCAGTCCCGCACACAACCACTATGCCACCGGGGATCAGCCCATAAAAGACCTCTTTAAAGTGTTCCCAAGCAGAGATGTTACTTTGAAGACTAAGGTGTGGCTGACCTAAGTCGTGGATTTTTCAGTCCTCTCCTGTGCATGTGACATTGACAGCTAGATAACGGAGAAGGAAGAACAAAGAATTGATGCCTTCGAATCACGGTGCTGAAGAGTAAGAAAGAAAAAGGGGCTCAAGAATGTTAAGGAAGATGAAATTGGAAGATAGTGGATTTTTCTCATGAACTTTTTGATGCCCCTCATATACCATGGAATGACTGTCAGAACATACTGTGTTGGAAAATATATAATCCAAGGACCCTTAGAAGTGAGGATGGTGAGACTTGGTCTTATATATATTGAGCATAATATCGAGACCATTCCCTGGAAGAGAACAGGTTTAAAAGGGTCAAAGTCCCTCAATCAGAAGGATTGAGTGTGACTGGAAAGATGAGTGTGTTAGACAGGGTTCTCTAGAGAAATAAAATCAGGACACGTGTGTGTGTGTGTATGTATACAGCACAAAGGAAAATAACAGCTCATTAGTTCATACACTACAGTACAGCGGGCTCAGTTTAACACACTTCCATGGAACCGTTAATGTCCTGCAAGTCCTTCAACTCACAAGGACTGTTGGGTCCAGGGTGAAGGGAGCAGACAGCTGGGTCTTCCTAAGAGCAATGCAGGCAGTCTGCCCATAGGCAGCAAACAGCAGGGCAGGTCACCCACAGTCAGTCAGATGACAGGATCCAACAGTCCCAAGCTAAAGCCATCTATACACCAGCAGCGTGGCGAAGCATGCTCAAGGAACCTCAAGCTCTAGCAATCCACAGGTTGGATGTCATCTGGTAGTGTAGCTCACAAGTTAAGGCAGGGAACTAGCCAAGGCAACTACACACTGGTCTGATCATAAGAGCAAGAGGAAGACAGCTGGGACTTGCTGAGCCATTTATCTCTGCCCTCAAATCAAACTGCAACCTTGTTAATCCCACACGTTCCTGTTGACCAGGTTGGCACCATAAACCCATCACAGTCCAACCCTCGACAACTTGGCACCTGTACATAATTCTTTAGTCATATGTAATTTCCAGACAATAATGAAATCACATTTATACCTAACATCAAACATATAAATGAAAACACATGAATCTAATTGTATCTGTTCATCATACATGAACAAAGGATATTCAGTAAACACATATAAAGAAAATAAACTGACAATCACAAGCCTCACTTCTGCAATTGATCGTGTGATTGTAACTGATAGAACTACCTTCTTCTACTACCCATTCTGTATTACCTTTGCTCCTCGGCTAGCACCACAGCTGGCTGAGGTGGAATTTACCATTTACTTTAATCACAGGGCATGAAAGCATGAAGAGGGGGGCCTATGTGATATCCTAGATTCCATATATATTCTTCTTTACCTCCATTATGCAGCACCAGTCCAATTTCACCTGGGCAATCAGGATCAATCACACCTACAGTGAGACATCCTTCCTGACCTGTTATCCAAAGGCATGAGAATCCAAAAGTGGCCAGGGGGCATTCTCAGCTACCAGTTCAGTGGAATCTGTGCTGTGTTTCCAGGCAGGAGAGTGCCTTCGGGGCAGGACCTCCAGACTGAAGCACTTAGGGTTGCTGGGACAGGAAGCAAAAATACTGCAAGTGGATCCTAGGTCATAAAGTGACCAGATTTTAAGCGGGACACCATTGACCGGGGTGGGGCGGGGGGCGTCCTTGATTTAAAATTTGGTCTATATGGAGCAACAAAAAGTGTTCACTGAATGCAAAAATAGTCTATTTTTTAAAACGTTGTGGGATGCGGGACAAATTGTTAAAAAGCAGGACGTCTGGTCACCTTATTAGGAGGAATAGTGAGTGTTGCCAATCTTAACTTCCAACCTTTCATTCCTGGACCCATGATTCCTGGCCATTTTAAATAGAGCACTGAATATTGGCTGCCGGTTTAGAGCATAGACATCCTCCTGGAGAAAATTGCCCCAGTTCTGTAAGTTATTGCCACTGAGCTGGTGCAATAGTTGTGTCTTTAGGAGGACATTTCATCTTTCTATCAAGCCAGTTGCTTCAGGATGATGAGGAACATGATACGACCAGTAGGTTCCATGGGCAATGGGCATGAGCCCATTGCCACACTGCATATGCTGTGGAGTTCCTTGATCTGAAGCAATGTTATGTGGAATGTCATGCCAGTGGATGAGGCATTCTGTAAGAACACAAATGATAGTTTTGGCAAAAAGCATTGTGTGCAGGGAAGGCAAACCCATATCGAGTAAGTGTCTATTTCAGGAAGAACAAAATACTGCCCCCCTCCATGAGAGAAGTGGTCCTACGCAGTCAACTTGCCAGCAGGTTGCTGGTTAATTTCCCTGAGAAGCTAGCTTGGATATCTTGGACTTAATGTTGGTTTCTGCTGCTGGCAGCTAGGGCACCGAGCAGTGGCAGTGGCCAAGTCAACCTTGGTGAGTGGAAGTCCATGCATCGCCTCCATCTCTGCCACTATCTCCACTTTGTTCATGTGCCCATTGGGTGATGACAGAAGTGTCAGAGGAAAGAGTAGGACTCGTCTTCACAGTACCTGTCATTTTATCCACTTGATTGTTAAAGTCATCCACTTCAGAGGGAACCCTTTGGTGAGCATTCACAAGAGACACGATTATCTTTACTTTCTTGCCCCATTCAGAGGTCTATCCACAAACCTCTTCCCCATACTCTCTTGTCACCGATTTTCCATCCATGTTCCTTCCAATTTTCTGACCAACCAACCAAGTCATTACCCATAGCCCATGGAATCACTATACAATCTCACATCTGGTCATTTTCTCCTACCAAGTAAACTAAATGGCCAGGTACAGTGCTGGAAGTTCTGCCCATTGGGAGGACTTTCCTTCACCACTGTCCTTTAGGGAGATCCCAGAAAGGGGTTGTAGTGCTGCTGCTGTCCACTTACTAGTGGCACCTACACATCATGCATATGAATTTTTTGTTCTTCGCACTTGATCTTAGGCAAAAGGCTGAGAAGCAATGAATTTTCTGTTCTTTAAATTATCACAATGAACTCCCCAGGAGGCCATAGGTGCAGACTGGAAGAAAGGTACTGTGACAAGAATGGGACTGTGGGCATTTGGGCCACTTCTTCATGCAGCTTAGTTGTACCTTCAGCTCCTGCTCTAACCTGAGCTCATATACACCACTTCCATTCAATGATGGAGTGTTGCTGTGTACATCCAACGTTATGACTCTGTGGTCAGACAATACCCAGTTCATGATGGGCAGCTCCAGTCTTATGGTGACTTGGTGGCCCATGATGAGGCGTTCAGTCTCCACCAAGGCCCAGTAACAGGTCAATAGCTGTTTCTCGAAATAGTAATAGCGGCTGCAAAGGATGGCAGGACTTTATTCCAAAATCCCCAGTCTATGCCAGTGGTTCTCAACCTGTGGGTCGTCACCCCTTTGGGGGTCGAATAGCCCCCTGATTCATAACAGTAGTAAAATTAGTTATGAAGTAGCAACAAAAATTTTAGAGTGGGGGGGGTCACCACAAAATGAGGAACTTTATTAAAGGATCATGGGCATTAGGAAGATTGAGACCCACTGGTCTACACTGATTCACCAATAGGGGCCTGCCAAAGACTCCACACTGCATCTTTATCTACAACTGATCCCTCTAGCACTGAGTCAGCTGGAATAGAAGGTCCCAGTGGCAGAGCAGCTTGCACAGTAGTCTGGACCTTTCATAGTTTTTTCTTGTTCGAGACCCCACTCAAAATTGGAGGCCTTTCATGTCACTTAATAGGTCAAAGTGGAACATCTGAGGGCTATGTTGCCTCCAAAACGCAGAGAGACCCACTAAACATTGTTTCATTGTTCAGGTGGGGAGACAGATGCAATAGCTTATTCTTCACTTTAGTAGGAGTGTCTCCACATGCCCCACACCACTGGACCCCAAGAAATTTTATTGAAGTGGAGGGTGCCTGAATCTTCACTGGGTTAATTTTCCAACCTCTTGCACACAGATGTGCCACTTGAGTTTAGAGCAGTGGTGCTCAACCTGAAGGTCATGATCACTTTGGGGGTCAAACGACCCTTTCACAGGGGCCGCATGCTTCATAACAGTAGCAAAACTACAGCTATGAAATAGCAATGCAAATAACTGTATGGTTGCGGGGGGTGGGGTGGGGTGGGGGTGGGTTGTCACAACATGAGCAACTGCTTTAGAGGGTAACAGCATTCCGCAGGTTGAGAATCACTGATCTTGTCTTTGATACATCTTCCTCAGTGGGACCATTCAGCATGTCTTCAATATAATGGCTTAGTGTGACATTTTGCTGAAGAGACAGGTGCTCAAGGTCCCTTGGGAGTAAATTATAGCACAGGGTGGAAGAGTTCATGTATTCCTGGGGGGAGGAGTTGTGAAAATTGCCCCGGTCAACTGAAGGCAAACTGCTTCAGGTGGTCCTTCAAGACTAGTATTGAGAAGGCACTGGCCAGATCAGTAGCTGCGTACTAAGTACAGAAGTATTAATTTGTTCAATGAAATCACATCTGGAATGGCAGCTGCAATTGGAGTCATCCCCTGGTTAAGTTTATGATAATCTGTCATTCTCCAGGATCCAACTGTTTTCTTTACAGGCCAACTAGGTGAGTTAAACG